>JAUJYT010000669.1:0-16392 GCA_033996565.1 Nanhermannia nana
TTTGCTAAGTTTTCTATCAAAAGAAAGCGAAGACTCAAATGTATTGTACAGTATATTGTTTACAAAACAAACAATCGATAACTTTATTAAATAAAATTTAGTGAACAATCTTTAAATCTTTAAATCTTTAAACTTTAAATGAGAGCTAATAATAGTTAAGAGAAAGCCTAAGACACATACTGTCTACAAAGAAAGTTAGTTATGTTCTCACTGTGTGATCGATCATAGGATTCACAAATTACTGAATTTATGAGTGTTAGGAATTATGTAAACTATTATTAGCTCATATACAGTATAATGAATAATATACAGGTATTTAAAGGGATGTATTGACTGGTGATTTTTCATAAATAGGCAAATCAACAAAAACTGATTTCTTGTTATTTTTATCCCTTAATTGTAATTTAATTTTTTGTTGAATTTCTTTACTATTATCACTCTTAGGACTGTTGGGATCATTATCTTCTTCGACAGTTATATGAACACAAACTCCTGGTTTGATGAGTAGATTCTCGTGAGCGAAAGCAATCTTATTAATGATTCTGCGCTCCACTTCATGTTTGATAGAACGGGCGCCGTAGTGAACGTTATACTCATCAGCTATTAAAGCAATCACTCTCTTATCCCACGTGAGCTCCATTTTGTGCTTATCGTTGGCGCGTTGGGCCCAAAGTTGCAATTCTTTGACTACTAATTCATTTAATTCGGATCTAGAAAATGGCAGAAAGTAAACCATTTCGTTAATTCTGCCCAAAAACTCGTCGCGTTTGAAGTGACGCTTAAGAATAGGACGAATCACTTTCTCTTTGAAATGTTTAGAAACCGTTAGATTTTCGATCACTTCAATGTCATCTATTTTCCCACTATATCTCGCTTTTGCCACTTCTTCGGCTTCTTTTCTCAGCTGAAGACCATATTCTGCGATTTCATCGCTCGCAAGATTAGAAGTCATTATGAAAATAGCATTTTTGCATTCAATCGTTTTTCCCTTTCCATCAGTCAAACGACCCTTAAGTTCAAAGAATTTTAAGTTTATAATTATTAAAATACATTCCAATAATATTTAACAAATGAATTAATAAATAATTGAAAACCTCGTCAAACAATTGCAACATAATAGTCAACACATCATTGTGTGCTTTTTCCACTTCATCGAAGAGCACAACAGCGTCGGGACAACTCTTCAAAGCTTTAGTCAATTGTCCGCCATCTTCATGCCCAACATAACCGGGCGGCGAACCGATAAACTTTGCGACTTCGTGTCTCTCCTGATATTCAGACATATCCATTCGTATAAACCCTTTCTTTTCATTCTTTTTATGCAAATATTTGGCCACTTGTTTGGCTAATTCAGTCTTTCCGATGCCTGAAGAGCCCAAAAACAAGAATACAAGCGGATGGTTGTCGTCATACCAACCGTTCTCTTTGCGTCTTATGGCGGCTGAGACTGTAGTGATCGCTCCCTTCTGCCCAACAATCACTTCCCTTATTCTCTGTTCTAACGGAAACTTTCGTCTCTCTTCCGCTTCTAATTGTTTAATAATTTGACTATATTTTGACTCATAATCTGATAATAGATTTTTCATTTTAATGTTTCCCTCTTTTACATAATCACTGGCTTTGTGTCCCATTTCGTTCTCTAAGTGAGGATTGGCTCCTCTTTTGATCAGTAGTTCAACAGTTTCTGAACTATTGGCCAAAACCGCGTAATGTAAAGCAGTTGTGCCGCGAAATGAGACGTTCGCCGAAAGAATATCAGAGAACTCTTGTTCGCGAGCCATCACCACTCGCAAGTAATTCAATCCTAACTTTTGGGAAGACTTCCAAACTGTCGAAAACTCGTCTCTTATGTCAATATCTGCTCCGGAGTTAAGCAATAGTTCAACAATTTGTGGCCAACCATTAACAGCGGCCACAAGTAATGGATTCCAACCCAACACATGACGACAGTTCACGTCAACTGATTTCGAGTTTATTAAAGACTCCACTTTTGAATAGTCGCCGCTTTTTATCGCTTCAAATAGTTTTTCTTCACTTGAACTGTTTTCTCTCTTATTATTGTTTCCATTATTATCTGAAAGACATTCCGCGGAACACAAGAATGGCTTCAAATGAATGGCAAGTGTTTTGTTTGGATTGTAATCACATTTAAAACAATAATAAACTGAAGCCAAAGATGTTATCGATATTGCAGTCAATCCTTTGCTTTTCAACTCTGGACTCAATTTAGTTATAATTGCTTTTCGTCTCCGTATTAATGATTGAATCGCTTTTGAACTGAACCTTAATTTTGAGGAAAACATTTGTAATTCTTTTTTAATTAATTATTTTAAATATTATTTCCAATTCTGACGCAATGTTTTTGAAAGTGCACTAAACTTATCGCTTGATATTTGACACAAAACTAATTTATTTGAATATTTAAATGCATTGCCTTTTGTAAACTCACATTTCATGAAAAACTTATGGAAATCATAAGTAAAAAAAGTACAAAATCTTTATTCTGAGAAACATTATAACAAAAACCGTTAGACAGTTGGCATTAGAAATATGAATACATTTTTTAACAATAATTTATTGAAAATTAGATATATTTTTAATACAAAACTTGAACATATTATAAGTGTTTTACACCTTTTACACGTGTATACAATTGTATACAATTATTATATAATTTAATTAATAATTAGTTATAAACACAAATATTTTACAATTAATTACAATTAAAATAAATGTAAAAATGGATTTACTATACAATCGTTCGAACCGTTTAATCGATGAAATTCAAGAACAATTGTTTCCTCGATTAGAGTCTTCGGCACAAAGCAGAGACCACACAAACGCTGTGATAATTGAATCAGAAATTGAGGAAAAGTTGCGTCAAATCGAAGCAAATTGTGATAAATTAGAGATAATTGTGAACAAAGAGTCGCCTCATTTGAGACCGCAATCGAAGACACGTTTGGATCAATTGAGATACGACTCAAAGCATTTGTTGTCTTCTCTCAGAAATTTACATCAGAGGAGAATTCAAACGGAAAGAGAAGAGCGAGAACGCGAAGAACTGCTCACCAGAAGGTTCACCACCAATACTGAGACCAATATTAATATGAATAATGATTATTATGCGGACGAAAACTCTCGACTCAAAGGCTTTAATGCAAATGTGGATGAATTGATCAGTTCTGGCACTAATGTATTGTCGTCTTTAAGAGACCAAAGAGGTGTTCTTAAAGGCGCACAAAAACGACTCATAGATATCGGTAACACTTTGGGTCTGTCCAACACTCTTATGAGACTCATTGAGAAGAGAGGTCTCGCAGATAAATATATACTCTTTGGGGGAATGTTTGTCTTCATTATCCTTATGTTTCTGATGTGGAAATATCTCACTTAACATACTATTTGTTATTTCTTTTCATTTTTAATAAATAGGTTTTCTATTATTTTAATTTAAACTTTAATTGACTGCAGTCTCTCTCCAACACTCTTTCCAACACTTTTTCATCATTTATACGCTTATTTTCACTATTAGTTCATATGTTTTAATAGAAATAAAACGTTATTACAAATTATTTATTTAATCAAAAATATGGTTTTGCTGTGTTTGCCAAATGTTTTTCTCAAGATATACAAACATTTCTTTGAGAAAACATTCAACGAATCTTATTATTACCGCAAATGAATTACATTTAATAATATCTATTTTAAGAAAGAGGAATCGCTTTCGTAAATACTCCATATTTAGGATTCATTGTAATAACTTTGAAATCACGTGTAATGTCTCCCAATTCTGTTTTTTCCGATGGAATTAATTTATATTTGAGAAGTAGTTTAGAAAGAGATAATTTGATTTCAAGTAAAGCGAATCGCATTCCAATGCAATTACGCGGTCCGGCACCGAACGGCTGCCAAACCACGGGATCTATTAAATGCTTGTTTTCATCTGAAAACCTTTCGGGATCGAACTTTTCCGGTTCTGACCACAGTTCTGGGTCTCTGTGCAGGAAATATAGAGGAACGCGACAGTCGGTCCCACTCGGAATTGTGATGTCCTTATATGTGTAGTCAACGAGTGATTCGCGACTCACGAAAGTAGTGATCGGCGGATAGATTCTCAGTGTTTCGTAAACCACTTGTTCCATAAAACGTAATTTCGTGACTGTATTGTAATCTAGTTTTGACTCCTTTTCAATCAATTGTTGTACTTCTTCGCGAATCTTTTGCTGAACTTCTTGATTATTAATGAGAACATGCATTACAAACGATAGCGCAGTACTGGTTGTCTCATATCCCGCATCAAAGAAAAGAACCGCATTTGCGGCCATTTCATCGTTACTCATAACTAACCTTTGAATCGACTGTTCTTTAGACTCAACAATATTGTCATTATTCATATCAGAGCTAACGGTCAGCTTTTCATTAGTGAGTACTTGACTAGACTTTGACTCTAACATCAATTGAAGTAAATCTCTTCTACTATTAACTGAATTTTGTTGTCTTTCTTTAATTGCTTTATCGCTAACTCTGAGCAAAAATCCGTGATCTGAATGACCAAAAAAATCTTTAATCATTTCAATTAAAATACGAATCGGGTCTAAAATAAATCTCAATTCTGGGAATAAAAGCCATAAAGAAATGAGAATTTGTCCGATTTTAAGGTTAAAGGTTCCGCGCGCGGCCACTAAAATAGGGTCTTCATTGCTTTCTTGTGATCCCGTTTCGACACCAAATGCTGTCTTTGCTATCGTATCCATTGTTAATCCCTGAAAAAGCTCATAGATATCAAATTCTTTATTTTCCTCTGAATTTTGTGCAACTCTTGAAATGAATTTATCGACCAATGAATCGATAATCGGTGTCATTTGTCTCAGCTTTGATCCACTAAAAGTTGGTGTTAATGTACTTCTCATTTGTTTCCAACGGTTCACTTCGCATGTCATTAGACTGTGTTGTAATCTTGGATTAGGATTAAGCCCTCCTTTGACAGTAAGCGGTCGCTTTGCAAACTCATGAAAGTCTTTAATTTGAATTAATTTTAGTAATTCTGGATCAGCGATGAGTACGAATGGTTTACCCCCTAAATAATAACCAACTATTCGGCCGTACTTTTTGATCCATTCTTCGTGACATTTTGCATAACCTTTCGTTTGATATTCTCTTAAATTACCGAATAATATATGAGGTTCTGGTCCAGGAATTTTGTTTCGTTTCAATTTAGTCATTAAGCGCAAACGCCATTTATACCAAACTATTATTGCAATCAACAAAATCAGTGCAAATATTATTAACATTTTGTAACTTTAGCTTTTAGACTAAAATACATAAAAACTTCTTTTGAGATTTTGTTCCCACATAAACTATTTTCAGAATCGAATTGTTTTAATAGTAATTAATTGAAAATTCGTTTTTTACAACAAAAAACAACTGAAATAAGTATTAGTTTTGAACAGGTATTGAATACTAATAGTTTTATTTAAAAATGCGAAAACCAGAAATCAAAACCTTTGTTCTATAAATACTTTTTCGAGACTTGTTATAAGACTTGTTTAACAACTGTAATTGTGAACCCAGTGTACATTAATACTATTTAAGATACAATATTATGAGTGTTCCTCTAGGCTCGGTGGCGAGTCTGAGCCTAACAAAATAACAAGAAACTAGTCCTCTGAGCTGAGCCTGACCTTGGTTTGAAGTTATTCAAATCATTAAATTTTATTGTTCCAAATTTAATTCAATGCCATATTTAATATAAAATTTGTATTGTGGCTCAAATTCATATAGATTCAGAACACATATGATGCCTGAATAGGCAGTTTTGAAGTCTATTACGTCTCTTAGTTATTTCATAAAATAAATCTTATTTATGAAAACTTAAACTTTAAAAAAATAGAGTTAATTCACATAAAATGACAACACTTCAAGGATTGCAATACATTTAAGATGAACTGAATTCTATTAATAGAAATTCTGAAATGTTTACTTATCTGACTTAATCGAAAGTATCTCTGCATTGAGAAAAAGGGAAAATACCTGACATATAATGAAAATTTCATTTTTTAGCTTTAATTTGATATATCAACAGTAAATATGAGTTTATTATTTATAAAGTTATAGTCATTTAAAAACAGTCGTAATCCGGTGAAACACCCGGAATTACCCAGCTCAGGTGAGCCTAAGCTAAAACATTAGCCTGAGTCTGGCTTAAAACTATGAGCCTCGTGCCTGAAAAAAGTTCTGATATTAGGGAATAAAAGGATATAATTTAATTATTGAGTGAACTCAAGGCTATGTATTTGTATAAACTTAAGACATCGCTTGAGTTAACTGAAGGCTTTGAGTTTAAGGCAACACTGTATTTGACTGAACGGACTCAACAACGTTTACCATATCTTCGACTGACATAAACACTGTTTATCTGCCCTTAAATAACAGATTATAAATACAGTCTGACCCAGTTATAGGCAACTCATGGGCGCCGTAATAATGAGTAGTCTATAAACGGTTTGCCATTATCCGAAAGAGTCGTACCCAACAGGCAAAGGGGTCATCACAGGCACGCAGTGCCGTACCTGCATAGGGGCAAAGGGGGCAAACACCCCACCAAGCATTTCAAGGTGTCTAAGTGTAGGTCTGTAGCAAATTTAAAAAATTGTAAAATTTGCAATTTCCCCCTGTCCTGCCACACACGCCTAAAATTTGTGGGTACGGCACTGCAGGCACATCACAGGCACATCACAGGCATTTTCAGGAATTTAAATGCAAATCTGCGGCAATTTTAAAAATTAATTAAATATTTGAATTTTGTTGTGTCGGACACCTGTCTCACAACAATTCTGTTAAGTTTAAGAACACTGAATCAGATCCGAACTCAAATTTTTATAAATATCTCCGAATTATGAGTATTTTTAATCTTATAATTGAATAAATTATTATTTTTGTTACTCAATCAAAAGTTGAGCCTTTTTTAAATAAAACAAATTAAACGAATGCTTTCAATCAAATTGATATTTAAATGTTGTGCTTTACGTATCTGTTTCCCTTATCCGTCACATCCGTGACTCACGAGTTAGTCTCAACCCAAAGAATATTCTTTAATGTTTGATATAGGGTCCAAATTGTGCCCATTTCTGCCTAAATATAGTGCTTTTGCGCTCAATTAATTGTCTTAAAGTTTTTTGCCATTTAATGTAAAAATAGATATATTTAGTGTTGGGTCGTATAGCAGACGCACTGTTCAACTAAGCGCTCATTTTTCTTTATATTCAATGTGTAAATAGTAAGTTAGGGTTAGGTAACAATCATTTGCGCCAAAGCTTAATCACAATAAAGGACATCGTTCGCAATGCGTCCGCTATACTACAGAACACCCTATACTTGACATAAAAATACATATTTTAATTAGATAACTTTGAATTCGTGCCAAACTGCTTAAGACCGATAGAGATCGCTATCATTTAAAAGTTTACACTTTTTTATAACATATTATAAAAGCTAAAAGTTTTTGAATTTTTAAAAAAGACTCAAATAAATAATTTATTAATAATTAAATTAAATTAGAATTAAAATGATTTAAACTTTAAAGTAGTTTAGATTTGGTTTATTTGAACTAAAATGAATGGTAAAGTGAATGTAATGTTTATGGGTATATGTCATAGAAAATAGCATTTATGGCATGTCTTCAACTGTAGAGAGTGAACACAGAACTCACTTTATTAAGTGTTTTATTGCAAAACAGGATTTTTGATTATATATTCATATAAACAATGTATTGATAAACAAACATATGATTTGAGTAATATTTGATCGATTTGATTGTGATCTCAAACGTAAACATTTAATAAACACACAAATTATGGGCAAAAAGTTGCGAATAAATTAATTTTATTTATTATTATTAATTAACTCTTGAATAATGTCATTCATTAAAATAGACATTCATTGGTCACCATTTGCTGACAGGTTTGCAATTGATGTCCACTCAATTGAATTCAATTAAAATGTAATATATTTTACAGATTTATAACTTTTGGCAATGATTTAAAGCTATTTCAATGCGAATCTATTAAAGACTCACAAAAGTGTTGCGGTATTTAAGCTAAAAATTAAATGAAAGCTGTAATTAATAAATGTAATAATTATTATATTATACTACAGGAGGAGTACAGCTGTCGGACACCAGTTATGCTCAAGTGATTGCCACCAATACTGACGTACAGTTTGTTAAAGTAATCATTTATTAACTAAAAAGCGATTTATATTTAAATTTAAGTTCAATTTATAGTGCGTTTCATGTAATCCAAAAGCAATACATTCAGAAAGTGATGTATTGGTCGCCGCCGGACACACATCAGGCAAAGTGTTATTAACCAGTTTTCATTACAATCCCGACAATTCAGGTCTTGTGGGCCGAGAATTCATGCCAAGGCATGCGCGACAATGCAATTGTCTTGACTGGAGTCCTAACGATCATAATCTGGTATCAAATTATTGTCTTATTTACTCTTCGATTGTATTAATTTCTTGTTTCAAACGATTATAATTTTAATTTTATTGCTTTTGATAAGAAAATTAAATAATACTTTTCAGTTGAGCGCCGGCTTTGATAAATTTCGTAATGACTACGCGACACTTGTTTGGGATGTTGAGAGGTCTTCGAGTGCTAATGAAGTTTCAGTTTCACAGACATATTCTCAAAAAGCTCTCTATGAGATAGGATTAGGAGAACTGACCCATTCATTGAAATGGTTTCCGTATCAAAACCAAGTAATAGTTTGCGGAATGAATAACAAACACATGAAAATTTACGATTTAAGAGATTCTGGAAAACCAAAGGCAACACTCACCAAAGGTGTTTATGGAATAACTCTCGACCCCTATTATGACAATAGGTTCGCATCATTTCATGAGGTGATTATCATATCTATCTATTTATGTAAAGTATTACCGCTATTACAACGCATTTGAATTTTCTATTAATAGAACCACATATTTGTTTGGGATTTTCGTAACATTGAAAAGCCAGTGACAACATTAGGTCCTGAACCCAAAAATATAATGAAAATAGAATGGTGTCCAACAAGACCTAATATGTTGGCCTCTATTATAAAAGATAGTTCTGGTATTAAATTATTTGATATCAAGAACTACTTGAATGCTAACAACGATTTAGAACCCGCTATTATCGATCGTGTAATAAATCCTTTCGAACGTATGTTTATTTCTTGAATATTAATTGATTTTCTAATGTTTTCATTTCCATAAATGATTGCGAAACTAAAGGTTCGAGTCAGAGTACGATATCTTCATTTGCATGGCATCCCAATCATGAATCTCGAATGATAATCGTCACTCCAACCGGTTCTTTGCGAGACTTCACAGTTGTTGACCGCATAACTTTGGTTCGTCTTATTAAACAAATCATATTTTATATACTTTTATACACATTTTATGCACACCTGTACTTAATTGATATAATTTAATCTCAGAACTGGTCACCTGTTTCTGAGATCATTTGGGCTCATGGAAAAAAAATACTACAGTGCATCGATTCTAGAGATAGGGTTTATGAAAGTATTGATGATATTGCAGTTAGAATGAGAAATCTTGCTTTAGGCGGATATGGACTTAATGTCAGTAAAAATCGATTTGTTTTATTCTAAAATAATAAACAATATTTGATTTTAAAAATTTTTTGATAGAATGATAAGCTCTGGCAAATGTTTCCCACGGATTCGGATCTGTATCATGTCTGGAAATGGGTTGAGTCTCGTATTATAATAGAAGATAAAAATATCTCACTTTATTCGAAGAATTCTTCGATAACAAGTAAAGAAGATTTGTTTAACTCTCATAATCCTGAAAGACTTTATGGCGTTCGCTCGATATTAATGCAAATAAATATATCTCAAACTCAACTCACGAATAGAAGTGAAGCTATACTTTGTTCGAATAGCAATGATTCTTCAGGCAATAACCTGACAAATATAATAATTAAGAAATATTATAAAAGTAACGACAGGTAACATATTAACGGACAGTATAAAGTGTTATTAAAATAGTATATAATGCTTAATCATTCTGATAGAAAGAGAGCTCTACAGCACTGTGGATGGGATTCTAATTTTAACGACGATTCACAAAATGCACAATTGATTAAAAAGCTGGAAAGTCAGGGAAAGTTTACCAGAGCTGCAGCTGTTCTAATCTTTGGCGGCGGAAAAATTAAAAAAGCAATAAACACATTGAAAATGGCTGCAGAGGTTGGAAAAGACAAAACAATAAATGTTAATTTAAGTGCTATAGCTCTGGCACTTTCTGGTTATACTAAAGATACCAATTCGTTGTGGAGAGAAATGTGTCAAAGCATTCAGTCTCAACTTTCTGACCCTTATTTAAGGGCTATCTTCACATTCTTAACAAGTGATTCAGAAGATTATTCTGAGATTTTAGTGAGTATTGTATATAATATTTTAATGGGTTTATGAGTTAACATAATTTGTTTTGTAACCACAGTATGAGTCAAAACTGGATATATCTGACAGAATAGCCTTCTCCTGTATATATTTATCCGACTCTTTGGTATGAAATAAAGTTAATATTTTTTTATGTATGTACGAGTTATTGATGTATTGATGTTTTTGTCCAATTAATAGCTGTGCGAATACTTAAACTTTATAAACCGTGAAATGATAGAACACGGAAATTTAAGAGGAATCCTATTGACTGGAATTACTAACGAAGGTCTCGATTTATTTTCTCGTTATATCGAAGCCACGAGTGATGTCCAAACTATTAGTCTCATTCTTCTTCGTGCTCTTCCCAGTCCTATCTGTCAAAGTTCAAGAGCAAAGATGTGGATCGATAGCTATCGACAACTTCTTGACTGTTGGCGTTTATGGAATATTAGATCCCATTTTGATATTGAATGGTATAAAGCATTGTTTCATTTGGAAGAACCGAAGCAACAGATATTCGTGTCATGTAATTACTGCGCACTTCCTATTTCTTCATATATAAGTCGATCTCAAACAGTGAAAGCACAAGAAACATATCAACAACAGTTATCTCATCATCAATACAATAGAAGTAGTTCCACGCCTTCCACTAATAAGACTCGTATACAAAGCTGTCCCACTTGTCGCAAACCATTGCCTCGATGTGCGCTATGTCTCACACAAATGGGAACTCCTGCCGGATCTTATTGGAGACCAGGACTCGATTTCAATAAGAATGAGAGAAAATTAAGTCAATTTTCTTCTTGGTTTACATGGTGTCAGACTTGTAGACACGGCGGACACGCATCGCACATAATCGAATGGTTTAACGATCACGTGAACTGTCCGGTTGCCGGCTGTTCTTGTAAGTGCATGTCATTGGACGCAAACGCAAAACTCTCTTCAAATACAGTCATTTAGTTATTAAGTTTGTTTTTAAATGTCTTCAAAAATATTATTTATTCTGATAATTATTTTTCTATCATATTTACTCATTTTCATGAAATTGTTGAATTTATCCTATAGTTTCTCTTGCCTTAAAAATTTGTCCACAAATTTGTTTTTGCAAATTCATGGTTTCAATAGTATTGATAGCAATACGTGTAATCTTAAAGTATTTTTAATATTAATTAATTTATAATCGGATCAAATAACTGACGATAACTTGAACTTCCCATACATTTGTATCTATTTTGTGAAAAAGACTAGTTTTGTATTCTTAAGAATATGATTTGCAACGAGCTATAGGTCACAAAACATTTTTCAAAATTATAATAATTTTTTTTTGTATATAAATTAATGAAAAGCAGCAAATTTTTCTTAAAAGCAATAATTAAATACACAAATTACTTGGTTTTAGTTTTATTCTATTAATGTTCAGTCCGTTGAGTTTTGGATATAATTCGTAAAAATTAATGCAAATATAATTGAAAATGAGTTTAAAACTTTTTATATTTGATTAGTTGTGAAAATATATAATATTATATATTATCTCTTAACTTACAAAACAGAACATTATTAGTGAAAAACTAAGAACCTGTAAACTCTAGTTTGTACTGTATTTCAGGCAAATCATGGAATCCTTGTTTATAAATGTTATATAATTTAGAGAACCATTTAATGTTTGGAAAAGTATTATTAAATTAACACTTACTTTATATTTTCCATAACAGTCTCTGAAAAAACTAATCACAACTATAATATTTTGAATTTTAATACAATCTCTTTTCCCTTTGACCTTCTAATCAAATGCACTGTTCTATCAAATTAAATGACATCCAAAGTTATATAACTTATATGATTCCAAATCAAAAGCTGCCTTTGTTCACATATTTAGCATTCATTTCAATACTTCAGTTCAAACATTGCTCTATAGCTCGCTGTAACTCATTGTAATCTACATTGAGTGTAATGATTGTAATCATACGTTGTGTATAAACGATTAGAAATATTTTGTATTATTTTCAAAAACATTTTTTTAAATAATTTAAACTTAAGCTATAAAAAACCCTTAACTTTATTTGATCGCAAAAGTACTTCATATTTAAAGCTAATATTTTTGAAATATGCCTTTTAATAAAAGTGATAAAAAATATTTAATAATTTGATTGCATCTCAATTTCACCCTAAATACTAAACAAAAGTGATTAAAAACAAGTCTTTTTTAACCTTTGATTTTAATTTAGAAAATTTAAAACTAAAAATCATTTTGAGAATAAAAGATTGTTCTCATTTGTGCTCAAGATATATAACTTACAGTTAGGCCCAGATTTTATCTACTGATTTGTTGTACACCTCCATATAGGTTATAATTGGGCTATAATGTTAAACAGTCGTGATTATGGCAACTCATTCTTGAACGCCGACGAGTTATCAAAATCTAACTGTAGTTTATATAAAACTAGTTTGAAGTTTGCGCTCAAACTTATTGTCTTATCGAAAACCCATTCCTATAATGCACTCAAATATTATAGCATTACATTCGATATCGATATACTTGGATATAGTGTCTTAAGACAGGTCCCCCTCGAGTAGGTTTCAAATAAGTGTCTCGAAAGTGGTTTCAATGTTAATGATCTGATTCTCATTTTGGGACCGATATAAACCAAATGTCTTAATACTCAATCAAAAGGTATTTAAGTATTTTTGAATTGTTTAAAAACTTTTGAAGTGTTTAAAAGTATATTAAAAGTATATTAAACGTAATTTATTTAAATATATTTTACATTAAGATATGTTTTATATGCCGGTCATCACTGTTGTCGTCCTAAACACTTCTCAATCAGTGATTACTATAACATGTGATAAAGTTTTTTCATTTTAATTAAATAAATAATTAATTATTAAATAAAATAATAATAAAAATAATATAAAAAATGGGTTTTTTATTGTCTGGTCGAAGACGAAGATATTCAACAATTATATCATACGTGTTGGCCATTAATCTATTAATGGCTTTAATACTAGAGATGTGTTGTATTGGAGTCAACGCTAAGCTCTCAGAACAATACGAAGACAACGAATTCGCGGAATTCGAAGAAATGGACGACGAGTTGGACAACAGCTTGAATTCAGGCAATGAGAAGAGCAGTCCATCGGATGCACAAAACGATAACATTATTAATAGAGACAAAGATACGGACGAAAGCGAATCAACGCTTGAGGACGAAGAAGACGACGAAGAGTTTGAGAACGTTTCAGATTTTGATGAAACGAATGATAAGACGCAGTCAAGTGAGAGGTCGTCTCATAATAATAACAATAAGAAACCAGACCTTAAGATAACGAAAGTTCCGTTGCATTTGAGGAGCAATTGGGAGTCGTATTACTTGGAGTTCTTAATGATAGCGGGACTGGTCGTCTATTTCATCAATTTTATCGCCGGAAGAAATAAAAACCACAAAATGGCCAACACTTGGTTTGATGTCCACAAAGAACTGCTTTATTCTAACTTTGCATTAGTCGGAGACGACGGCAAAAAAGAGATTGAAAACGCGGGTCTCGTGAAGGAAACTGAGAGTGTCTTCACTTTATGGTGTAGTGGAAGGGTTTGTGTCGAAGGAATGTTAGTCGAGTTGAGGTTTCTTAAGCGTCAAGATTTGGTTAATGTTATTTCGAGATATATTAAGCCTTCATTTGACCAAATCGTATGTTATTTCAAACCAATATTTTTATCACTTTTATTATTCATTCATTAAATACCTGTATATTAATATTCATTTTTTAACAGCTTATTAAAGTTCATTTGAATTCTGATTCGATGGATAGTTATGTGTTTTGTATCGCCAATAAAAAGACAGCTCCAAAACTTGTCAAAGAAATGAATGATATCGTAAGTACTTTCAAATATTTTACGCAAATAAATAAATATATATATAATACCAATGATTTTGATTTATTTTTTCAGAATATCTTTTGTCCCGAAAGAAAGTCTCCCGATAAGTACGGTGTGACCGGAGACACATTTGTTTTGCTTAATGAAATCGGTGAAGCGGCGAGTGTTTTATTAGATGCTAAAGTTATTTCTCTACTTAAAAAATTTGAGAATTGTATCGATTATATCCACTTTTCAGATCAATTTTCAGGATTCAAATTATCGGAGTATATAATTATTTTATTTTGAATTATTATTATTATTATTATTGGATTTAAACTTTAATTATTTTGCATTTTTTGTTAAATTTAATGATAGCGATACTCAACCAATCAAACTTCCAGAAGTCAAGAAAATGTTGACTTTTTCTTTCAATTGTAAGAGCTCTCTGTCTATTAATAATACAAATAGTTTTTTAATTTAAAATGTTTTTAATACTGTAAACATTAGTTCCGAGCAATAGTAGTCGAAACCTTGAGGAGATCGAGAATATGAAACCACTCCTTCAGTTAGTATTTTATTCCATTGAAAAAGTGAAGAGATTTAGACTTAGCAGAGAAGGAAAGATAAAAGCTGAGAAAAATCGCCAAAGAGTAGAAGAAATGTTCCTCAAGACAACTCATGCTCAGCGCCAAGAAGTGGCACAAATGAAAAGAGAAGAGAGAAAGAGAGCAGAAAAGGAGAAGATTCTGAACGAAGAAGACCCCGACAAACAGCGCAAATGGGAAGAAAAGGAATACCGCAGAGAATTGAAAAAGAAAGCGCCAAAAATGAAACAGTTGAAAGTTAAGGCCATGTAATCTATTTTAGATAAAAAGGCACTTCCCTTACGATTCTTTACATTTGTCATTCATTCATAGTTTCGAAGATTCCTTTGATATTAATATAATTAGATTTAATCAAATCTTAATCTATTGGTTATTGAGATATTTATAATGAGATGATTATAAGATTTCTTCGAATAATATAATATTTATAAAAAGGTTGCAATTTTCGATAGACATTGATATTAACGCTTATTTTAATTAATTCTTTATATGAAAAGTAATTTATTAAAGATTATGATTTGTTTATTAAATCTCTATATACGGTATAAGCTTTCAATTATAAGTTGATTTTACAATCAAATGATGAAAAATAACAATAAATTTTCAAACTTTATTAAACTTTCGGAGTTTTTTGTATTTTTATTAGTATTTTTCTGATTTTAAAAATTAGGTTATTATTGTGTTAACTGTTTAATTATTTATCTGAAACGTAATATTAACTTTTATAGAGTCATAATAATTATTATGATTTAAATAACTGATATGACGAGTAAGATGAGAGTTTAGTCCCTGAACAAGTTACAGTACTGTACGTATATGTATATCATTTTTGTGTTTTCAATTAATTGGTTCTCACACTTGTAGCCATTAGAATAACAACAGATATTTTTTAATAACTGAAAATTCTCTCCAATTCAATGTTAAATTTTATTTTTTTCAATAATGATTACAACTTATGCTGTAATTTAATTAATTACATTAATTTTTAAATTAATCTTGTCCATCAGTAGAGAACAAGGTGGAAACGTATGTTTAATGAATACTATCATCTTAATTATAGATGTTCCACGGGCCCCAAGGGCTGGGGCGGGGCGGGTCAGGATTTTATGAAGGTCGCGGGTGCGAGGCGGGTCAGTTCTAGGGTCTGCGGGCCGCGGGTACCCGCTTTGACCCGCAGACTTAGGAAACTTAACATTTCAATAAACAAAAAATTTTCAAATTATGAACAAAATTTCAAATGTCTGCATCATTTTGTTTACTGAAAAATTCTTACAAGATCAAATTTTGACGAAATAACATTATATTCTAAAGTTAAAGTTGTACAAAATTGATTTTTAATTATACTCACAGACTCCTAAATTATTTGATCAAATAATTTCAAATAATTTTATTTTTTGTCAAATAATTTCAAATAAAATTATTTGATAAAATAATATTAAATAATATCAAATAAACTCAAATAATTTTAGATAAT
>JAUJYT010000670.1:0-16388 GCA_033996565.1 Nanhermannia nana
CTGAACAGTTTTGAATTCTTGTACATTTGTGCTATACTTTCATTGAATTCTCACGAGATTTGATCCAATGTCTGCCAAAGACAGTTGAGTGCGAACTGAACTGACAACACACGAATTGTACACATTTTTTCGTTCTGTTTCACAATTGATTGAATATATTATTGCGGTCACTACTCAAGCACTCATGTATTGCTTTTCAATTTTGATCAAACCTATAGACAGAGTATAAGCTTGAGAACAGAGTTTTCAATGAAAAAATGTACTTAATTCTGATAACAGCTTCTGGTTATTTGTCAGCGACGAAAAGCCAATATAAACGTGTTCACCAATATATGAAGAGAGACTCAAATTGATTGGGTTACTACTGAACCGAAGAATTCATGTGATGTACACTCTCTATGAGTTCGCACAAGTGGATAAAGCAGTTTATCAGCTAAAACATAGTCAACTAGTTATTCAAAATATAAATATTTTTTTCAATCATCTGTTGAAACGTGATTTAAATCAGACTTAGAAAAGATTTCAAATAATGTCAGATCGTTATTGTTTAAGATTTATTGAATTTAAATACCAATCCTTTTAAGTCTAAATTAGATTCTTTTAGTTGTGTTTGTATTATATAACAAATAATTATTTCATTTCTACAGTAAATTCAATGAAAGGAAATGAAAGGAAATCAATAAGTATAACATTTGGAGCCAATGATTGTAGTCTACAGTAACTGTGCTATATCTCATCATTTACAGTGTAAATAGTGTTGATGTTAGAAATAGTGTAAATTTTACACTATTTCTAAATCCAAAATAAAATTCAATTTGTTTCAAGGGTTTGATAAATGCTTTACTTCAATAAATTAAAGTTCAAACTCGAGAACCAAATAAGAGAAAACTTTTCTATTGTTAAAGTTGAAGCTTTGGTTTGAGTTGACTGAAGATTGGGTTGCATTAAGTCTAACACATCCAACACATCCAACACGTAATGCACAAAGTTTATAAAGAACTGTTAGGAGAGCGTGATTCTCAACAATACTAGTGGCATAATAATAGCACAGCCACTGTTGCGTTCACTATTATAACCATTTTTTCTAATTAAGTTTTTTTTATTATAATATATCTCAAGTTTTTTGTACTTTAAATATTTGCCAACAAATTGCATTTCAACATAAATGAAATCTCATTCACATTCAATTGAATATTTGGGATAAGAAAGTCTCAGAGCATATCAGATGAATGCATAAAATAAAAGCTGAGTTACAGTTACAGAACTATATCTTTTCTTTTAGGAAATCTTAGGTCTAGTTATTATTCTCATTTCACTGTAAACCTCCTGCTGTGTAAATCCAGATTTCAATTTATTCATAGAATAAATAGAAAACGTGTCAAACTATTTATTTTTATGCAAATAATGTGAATTTGATTTATTTAGATAAGGGATACTTTTTTGACATTCAATTTCAGTTAGACTTACGGGTATATCAATATACTATGCTGTATATGCATACTGTATATACCCATATATTTATAGATTCTTTTATAACTTCATTATTTTGTTTTCAGTTAAACTATTCATTCATTCTTCTTCTTCTTCTTCTTCAACTGCTCTTTATCCTAAAGTTTAAGTAAAGTTCACTAATCTATAAACGAAAAAAACTTTTATTAATATTAATTGTATTGCTTTAACCTGAATATTGATCCGCACGTAAAATGAAGTTTTGATATTAAATTAGATCTAAAGTTTGATTGGTTTAGTCATTCATATGTACCGTAAGCCCTGTTTCTGATTAAAGTTTAAATCTGTTTGAAATTAATTTTAAAATTGAATTTATTCAATCAATCGTTGAGCCCTTGGTTCGCAAAAGTGCTTATTCTTAACATTTGAAAGCAAACCCTTTTAGAGTCTCATTCGTATGCATTACAAAAAGGATTTGTTTATAAGATTTTGAAATAACTTATGAGACGTCAAATCAAATAACTTCTCCTCTAATGGAAACTCATTCAGCTCTCTCCAGATCTTCAGGGCTTATGAGTTAGCGGTGAGACTCAAACATAAGTCAAGCATAAGATCAACACTGAAAATGTGAACTTTTCTGTATTTTATATCAAAAATTCAAATAATAAATCGACAAATAAATTCAATTCAAAAGTTAATCATTTTTTGGATATTATTTAATAAGAATTGAAAACTTTGAGACTTACTATAAGACTGTCGTGAACTCGACTTATTTGTTAATAAGAACTAAAAGAATCTCTAAAATACTTTTGATATAAGTTTTGTCCCTATTTTGAAAGGTGGCGAACGTAAAACTGGTACACTGTTTGTGTATTGTATAATACTGTAGCGAAAGTCAATAGTAGAGCAGGCTTTGTGTACAACCATTTAATAATAGGTTTTTTATTTTTAATCATTGAATAACTAATTATTTTGAAATAATTAACACTAAATTCATTGCTATAAATATAAATAAATATTAATTTATAAAAATTATTGCATAAAATATATTGCAATCAATAAATTATTAATAAAACCCAATTACAAGCTGTAATACAATTGGAGATTATATTTAGATATTATTATGGCTTAGAATTTGTGCCTAATATTTATCACACGTTTTGGTGATTCATTAGTTATGCTTTAATTGTTTGAAATTTATTAATATTTTTATGTATTGACTCAACTGATAGTAATCTTGAACTTAAGAAATAATTAATTAATTATTATGGAATATAATTGTGTGAAAAGCGACGAAAATAATTGTAACCAAACTATAGTGGAATCAAATTTGAATTCAGACACAAATATCTCAACAAATACTGATTCAAATTTATCGCTAAATATGTCTAAAAAACAGTTAAAAAGATTAGAGAAAAACAAGAAATGGTTGGAATCAAGACCTGAAAGAAGGAAAAGAGAAAAACAAAAACGTAAATCAAAATTAGAATTATTGAGAGCTTCAGGGGAGGAATGGATGTCTCGAAAAGCTATTAAATCAAAATTGATTGCTATGAAAGACTCCAAATGTAAAGTTAGTGTTTGTATTGACTGTGATTTTGAGCAATACATGAGTGAAATGGATATTAAAAAGTTAGTCAAACAGATCGGCAGATGTTATGCCGTCAACAAACACAGCGAATCTCCCGTTCAGTTATACATCACTTCCATCACTAATGCAATCAAAGAGCGGTTCAATAAATCTCAGTCTGGATTTGTTAATTGGGACGCTATTTGTTTGGAATCCCATTGGACTCAAGTGTTCACCGATATGACTAAAGTCGTTTATCTGACCAGTGATTCAGAGCATGTCATCCAGTCTTGCGATGAGATTTGTCGTAACAATGATTCTGTCTTTATTATTGGAGGTCTTGTCGACCACAACAAGTATAAGGGTTTGTGTCATCGAATAGCTGTCGATCACTCTGTGAGACACGGAAGACTTCCTATCGATGAATACATAAAGATGACTCAAAGAAGAGTTTTAACAGTAAATCATGGTATGTATCCATCGCTTTTCCTATTTTTTTAATACATCAATAGCTCACCCTTTTCTCTATCATTTAGTCTTTGAAATTATGTTAATGGCATCCAATGGGACCTCAAACTCATGGAATCATATATTCGATAAAGTTATTCCTCAGAGAAAATTACAAAAATCATTTTAAAACTTATCATTCAATTGAACTTTATTTTCAGGTTTGCATTCAATAATTAATTTCAGTAAATGAATGGATTTTTAATTTTATTACAAATATATATTTATATCAATACAATTGGACAAAAATTATTGAAATTAAAGAGAATTTTTTAAAATTACACAAATTTCAAATGAGATCTTTGGCCGCAATTTTAGATACAATTAAATCCCATTTCGCTGTTTCATCGTTTTGAGAGCTATTTAAGTGATATGTCTGTAAAAAATAGTTAAAAATTGGTATTTATTTTATTAAAAAAAAAAACTTATTATTAAACCTTTTGAATGAGAGACTCATCTCTCAGTGATTTCAATGACTCGATTGGCAATAATTTTCCTTTAATTTTATGAAAAATGTCTTCTTTTACATCGCAATCATTGACTTCACGAACAACTAATACAATAACAGGCAATGAATCGCTGTTTTCATTGACACCAAATGTTTTGAGCCCTTCTTTTATCTTAAAATTAATGAAACAATTAATTAATTATTGACATTAATATTGAACAACAATTTAATACAAACAATAAAACTAATAATACAAACATTTTTTCCTGGACTTAAATTAAATAAAATTTCATTTTTTAAACTTTTTGTTAACAGTTTTGAATTGAGTTTACTATTAATCGCTTTATTAATGGCCACCAAAACCTGATTTATTTCGAAAATCTTTTTAAAATAAAGAAAAACAATCAAAAGATAATAAATAATGAGAAATGTCTACAAATTAAAAGATTGAATAGAAGTGAATACAAACCAAAAGAGCATTAATGAGACAAATGTTGAAATCGTGTCCAAAATTGGTTTGAATTTCACTCAAATTATCAATTCTTTCATATAAAGCAACCAATGCTTCGTATTCCTTAAATAAAAGCTTATATTTAACTATTTCTGTCATTTAATTAATTATTGGGAAATAATTTATTAAAAATATTAAATTAAAGTTAAAAAACTTTTTATAAAAAAACGATTTAAATGAGAAAAAACTGTTTGTTATTGTAAACGCATTTTCCCCAAAAAATATTGATATTTGAGAAAGTTTTTAGAGATTTATAAGGAATGACAGGAAAACAGTGAAATGTGTTTATATAAAAGTCATGTGTTTTTTGAAAGTCTAATCATTTTATGACTTTATTGTCAGTACTCTTTATTAATTGTGATTAAAGCCAAAAACAATAGACTTTTAAATGAGAAGAAATGCTATTTAAGGGTAAATGTAAACCATTTTTGAGTCATTTCTCACATAAGTGATCTCAAAGTGAATTTCAATACAGAGAAAGAGTCTTTGAATTCAATTTGAAAATAAAACGCTTTTATTATAATTATTAATAATAATTATTTAAATATTTTTCTCCATTTATTTGATAGAATAGAGCCATAAGTGAAACATAAAAATGAGTGAAACGATTGCCACCAATTCGAAGACACAATTCATTATAGCCTTAGATGACGACAGCGCTGAAGACAGTGATGAAGACATTTCACACATTCCACACACTAATGAAGCCAATGATGTAATTAATAATACTATTGAAGAAAGTCTTATGAATAATGTTTCGCAAACATTACAATCAGTTTTGGATTGTATTGAAAGCAATGAAAATCTCAATAAAGTAATTGATGCCAAAGAGAAGAGCTCTCAAAATGAATCTCAAAGTATTGAAACCAATATTAGTGATAGAAATCCTTTACCTATTGATGAGATCGAAGACGTGGATGATATTGAAGTCAATATTTATTGCGATGACAGCAATGATTCCATTTATTTTGAAAATGAAATACTTTGTCATGAAGGAGACGAAGAGGAGGAGGAAGAGGAGGACTGTATGATTCTGGACAACATCACCAATGAGTTCCATAATAGAAATGAAGAACAAAGAGACAATCCATTCATGCCATTCAAGAGTAGCTCTCATTCGGAGTCTTTGAACGAAGACATTGTACTCATAGAAGAACGTAATTCCAGTTCTAATAAAAGTAAAGTCGATGAAGAAGTGATTGATATATCAGATGATGAAGAAGACTGTCTTGTAGTTAATGATTCGTCTCTTAACGTAAACTTTAATTCATATCTTTTTTTATAAATAAAACTCATTTTTCATCAAAACTTACTTTTTGTTGATTTATTTTTGCAATAAATAGAAATTGAAATCTAATACATTTTGGACAACTTCTCCGGCACTCAAACGATCAAATTCGCCGATCTATACGTCCGAATCATTTATACCGCTCTCACATATGAGTACTTCACGTCCAAGTAATAGTTGCAACAGAAACATATCAAACGATAGGTGTCATAAAAGTTGTGAACGTTATGACAGTTATGATGTCTATAGAAACCCTTTGGCCAGTACCTCAACATCACAACAATCAGTGAATCAGTCAAAAGATTGTAGTAAAGAAGTGTTGATTCCTTTCCTTTATGACGACCCAAAGCCGTCATCTTCTTGTGAGACTTCAAGCGCCAGCTCTTCTAATATAGAAGACATTGATTTAATCGCTGATTGTGTTAAACTCGATAAGTCTATTGTCCAAAATGTGATAAATTTGATTGAAGATCAGTGTACTGTTCCCTTCATTGTGCGTTATCGACAATCAGTCATCCGAGGCATAGATGCAGATAAAGTGAGAAGAATTAACACAGTCTATAGTGAACTAAAACAGGCCAAAGAACGCGCAAAAGAAGTGGAAATGACTCTACGAAAACAGGACAGACTTAACCCACGTCTTCAGCAGGCTTTGAATCGCTGTAAAAATGTATTCGAAGTCGAACACCTCTATCAGTTGTGTAGAAATGAAAGCGAAGATTCAGAAAAATATAGAAATCTTGGATTAAGTGATTCTGCAATCGATGTGTTGGAAGGAAAACGTTTGGATCCAAAACATTTTGTGAATCGATTTTCTTTAGGTATGTCTTGTGTCTGATTTACAACTTTTCTTTGTTTTTTCAAATTATGATAAATAAAGAATTTTAGTTAAAGTGAATTTAATTAATAAAACAGAACTAATCGCAAATTTTTTAAAGGGATCGATACTGTGGAAGCTGTGACTGAAGGCTGGTCTGCGATCATTGTAGATATCATTAGTAAAGATTGTGATGTTCTTGAGTTCCTTATTTCATCGTAAGACAGCTTCTCAAATCTTTTTCAACTCATTCTCGAGATTTTAAATATTAATACTATTTTTAAATTTTATTTTAATTATGTTAAGATACAGACAACTTATCCCAACATTAGAAGTGGTCATAAATCAAGAGAAAATTCATGAATTACTTGAAGATAAGACCTCAAAAAATACTGATTTGATTCAAAAATATCTTCGCTTTAGTTCGTTCAAAAAGCCAATCGACAAAATCAATGCGCACTGTCTAATGGCTATTGAAAGGGGAGAATCTATTGGTTTACTAAAAGTATATATAGAGTTCTCACCCGCTATTCAGAACAAATTAATAGATTTTTGTTTAGTTAAGTGGAATCGAGCGGTTCCTCACTTTCTTGTTAATTGTGTTCGAAAAGCATTTAATAATCAGTTGCAGCCGTCTCTCGCGAATTACATACGATGGGAATTAAGGCATAGCAGCCATTTGACAGCAATGGACGTATTCCGCGAGAATGTTAAATATCTTCTTCTTGAGCAACCGCTTAGAGGAGAGACTGTAATAGGTGTGGATCCGGGCTATGATTCCGGATATAAAATAGCTGTTGGTATGTATAAAAAGTTAAATAAGATTTTACACTCTGAGCTTGAATTAAAAGCAAAAATTGTGTTAAGTGTCCGCATGGGGTGTTCCTCTTCAGTATATAATTGTCAAACTGGACACTAAAATGAATTGTGATATCGCAGCCGCAAAACTAAAAGATTTGATGATTTCTAGTGATTGCTCTATTATTGCTCTGGGAAACGGCACCGGATGTCGTAAATTTGAAGACCTTTTATTGCAGAAAATAAGGTGCGGTTTCTTTAAGCCAATTAATGTTAAATATAAAATAATATCAGAAAGTGGTGTCAGTTGGTATTCAGTCACTCAGGAAGCGAAACAAGATTTGCCTCATTTTCCGCCGCATATAATCGGTGCCATTTCGATAGCGCGAAGACTTATTGACCCATTGAGTGAATTAGTAAAAGTTGACCCCAAAAGGTTACAGGTCGGCATGTATATGGTATGCCTTTTGATGGGTTTCTAAATATATAATTCTATATTTATTTATATTTAAACCGTTATTTTTAATAATAAGCGCGATATTGATGGAGAACATGTCAAACGGGTGTTTCATGAGGTGGCCGTCGAATGTGTCAGCTTTTGTGGCGTTGACGTAAACGTAGCCTCACTTGACTTGTTGAGGTATATAAATAGTATCCAAATATATGAAACTAATTTGAATAATTTGTTTGTTTAGTAAAGTGGCGGGATTGGGACCAGATATTGCTCGCATGATTATTGAAAAAAGATCTCGTGACGGGCTCTTCACAAGTAGATCTCAATTAAGAAATATCGATGGACTCGGTTGGAAACAGTTTGAACAGTGCGCAGGTTTTGTTAAAATAGTGCCTTCGACGAGTCAATTGCCTCTCTTCACGCGCAAAAATTTGAGGTAAATCATACGGTATAGACATTTATTGAAATAACAGTAGCTTTAATGGCTTTAATTCAGTAGCTTTTAGAGAATGCTTTTATTTTGAGAATCAATATCAGATGTTAATAGTTATGCATTACTTTTATTTTATTGAATCTATGAGTGATGACAAATCTAATAAAAGAGTCGCCACTTCTACTGATGATTACGATCCACTCGACTCTACTATTATTCATCCGGAGTCGTACAGCAGCGCCAACATCTATCTTGAGCTGATCGGCGCCCATAAAGACGAAATTGGAAAACAGGCGATAAAGAATAAAATCAAGAACTGTTACTCAAAATATAGTTTACCTGAAATCGCACAGCTCTGTAACACACATACGGCTAATATGAAACTTATAATCGAAAGCTTGTCCAATAGTATTGACTTTGATTACAGAATTAATTTCAAGCAAATCTATATTCCAGAGATTCAGTACTTCTATGAACTGACAGAAGGCAAGAAACTTACGGGAAGAGTACTAAATGTGACGCCTATGGGAGCTTTCATTGATTGTGGAATTGCTGGCGGAATAAATGCTTATTTAAATGCCAGAGAATGTGCTAAACATCGCATTGCTGTTAACAATAATGTTTTGGTCAAAATAGTTTCAATGAATAAACAAATGCAAAGATTTAAAGTTATTGTTCTCAAAGTGTTCAAAAAATAGCATTAAATTATAATAAATTATTTGAGATATTAAATGTTTTTACTAAACTGTATATTAATCAAGTCATTCGTTCAAATTTATTAGAAAATAAATCTTATTTTTATTGTAATTCAATTAATTAAATACAACCTTAAAAGAGTATATTATATTAGTCTAAATATAACTCAAATTACAGGTAAATTATATTCCGTTACAAAATGTACAGTCAAGAGATTCACAAAACATTGTACAGTAGCAAAAAAAAAGATCCGCTGCGACGTCAACCTCTTCGTGATTGACATTAAAAATCTCTGATTTGTATTTTTTTTGTTACTTTGCACAGTATACTAGAATTCCTAAATTCTCTGGTTGTGTGAACCAAATGAGTAGACATACCCATAAACCTGTAAATCAAAACTCTCTTAAGTAAATTCTCTTTAAATGATTGAGTTTTGCTTTGAGTTATTCGGCAGACTTTAGGTAATAGAAAGGCTTTTTGCAGTTGGACTCTTCTAAACAGTCAATAAGTTCAGCTTTTGAGCTATGATTGAGACAAATATGGATCTGGTCTAACATTACTTTGCCTTCGTCTGTGAGGCATTCGAGGCCAACTGTGTGACCCAACTTAGCTCTGATCGCATCAATCAATGCTTTTTTATCATAAGTTACTTGAGTGGAAGGCACTATTTTGGAGTCCTGAAGCCACTCAAAGACGGGATACTTTTTATATAAGAGCAGAGTAGTATTGAAATAATCGATTTGCTTAGTCTTAGTACAAGTGCCGTGTTTTTGCCATTCGTGCCTCCAAAGAGAGTCATACGACATGTCAGGCTCAAGATTAGGCCAATTGCTCTTAAGTTCACTCACAATCGGATCCAAATTTGTGACATTGAATTTGCGGTCAAAGCAACAGAATTGAGGCCAACTCTGGTTGTCATATGTGGGCCAAAGACCGTGAATCAGCCATTTGTTGTCGTGTTTCACACATTTATGAGTTCTGCAGAAAGTTGTTGGCCATCTCAGTGACAGCAAATTGTAGTCATATGAATAACTAACCGAACAATTGCTCACAAACTTGGGTCGGGTTGTCGTCGGACTATTTGATGATATTATTAGTGTTATTGTTACAAACGCTACGATTAATGCGAATCCAATCACTAATACTTTTAACACAAATCTATTTCTTTGGTGCCTATAATTGCCGTCAATTAACATAAACTCACTTTCGGACATCTTTTCGATATATCACTCAATTGTGCGCTTTTTGTGTAATAATTTTCGCAATTTTATCAAAAATTGTATCAAATCAGAGAAATGCCTATTATTTGAGAAAAGTTAGAGTTTGTGTTAATAATAACGCAAACTATTTGTTAAGTATTTTAATGATTTTAATGACTTAGAGATAATTGAGAATCCATTTGAACAATAAATAAAAGACTCAAAAAATGTAAACAAAACTACGTTTCATTTAAGAGCTTTAACCACGCCTTCAAAAGTGGTTAATAAGCAAAATAGAAAGAAAGGGTAATCAATGAGCATAAAGTACGACACAGAATACAATTGTATGCTTAGTCAGTGTCCAGTGCTATTTGGTTGATCGGATCCGACATGACCTGATCTAAAATGACTTAAACTGGTTTATATAATAATATAAATGACATTATGGAGTCATTTGAAGGGTATGACAGATGTAAACACCGCTAAACGCAGCCAAATAAAGGCCCACCTGATCGTAATATATGCTAAACGCATACCTTTTAATGTTTGCTATTATTTGAAGAGCTTTTAAAGCTGCGCTCGAGATTTGCCTTATGTTTACATTATGTGAAAACTTATTGCAAACTCAATACAAATGCAGAAATAATTATTTGATTTGTTAATAAAAGTTTTATTGAAGCTTACGTTTTGCATGTTTTACAGTTAACAAATTATTAAGTTTGATATAATTTGAAACTCGCGCATACTTTGGTGTTGATATGCATACTATGGTTGACGTAATTACTGCACAGTTTGTAATGTGATCGCATTTGTAGGGGTTATGAACACGTCATTGAATACTATTTACTTTTTATCAGTTGTGATCTCATTACAAAACTGGAATTTGTTTTACTTATTTTAAATGCTAATTAACTTATGTTAATATTTATCGAAATTAATTACTTATTTATTAAACATGTTTCTGTTTTATTGACGAAAAAGTGATATTTATTTTACAAATAAGATAATAGTTTACAAAATCTTTTATCAACTTATTTATTGTTTAAACAGATTAATGAATAATTGGTATAAATCTGGAAATCATTGACTTTTGATCCAAAGGTTTGGTCACATATTATCTCTGCTTCAAAAGTATTCCCAAATTGATCACTAAATAGACAAAATTTTTGTTTATCTTATCTCACAATTGAATACATGACTGTTGAGTGCATTTCACACAATTGTACATAAATTTAGTTATACTTTGTTTTAATATTTAAGTAAAACGAATATCTAATAATATATTGATATATAAATTGCTGACAAATATAATTTATAGATTGAGAGCAATTGATATGATATATGGCGTGAAAAAGTTATTATAAGTTATATTTCGGACGAAGTATAATATCATATAATATCAAAGTCTAAAATCCAATGAAAGAAAAGCATTTTTGAGTTGTAGTCAGTAATCGTTTTGTCCATATTTTATTAATTTATATAAACCGTCGACTAATTCATTCATCAATTTTTGGTTTTACTTATTTTTCAAAAACTTATTGAATTATTTATTATTAGAAAAACTGAATAATTATAATAATATAATTAAAGGCAATAATAATTATTGTGTAAAACAAAGCGAAAGCCAATGTCGACCCGAAAGCGTCGTATCGTATCCTCAAAGGAGACTCTGAACGGCTCTCCACCAAAACGAGCAAATTTGATAAAACCGGCCGTTTTTAGTGACGATCCCGACGCCATTGAACAGTTGAATAATTGTGATTACACAATAAAAGTGACGTACGATTCGGCCAAAAAGGGTTTAATAAATCGGGCGATTCGTATATATGCGGACGGAATATACGATATGTTTCACGCCGGACACGCCCGACAACTTATGCAAGCGAAGAATGCATTCACTAATGTCTATCTCATAGTTGGCGGTCTGTATACTGTATATTAAACTGATTATCAAAATTATTAAACATATTTGATATTTGCAGTAAATAGTGATAGACTCACCAATAAATTCAAAGGCAAAACTGTAATGAATGAAAATGAAAGGTATGAAGCCGTCAGACACTGCAGATATGTTGATGAGATTGTTCGCGACGCGCCGTGGGTTCTCACCGATGAATATTTAGAGGCGCATAAGGTTTGCCCTTTTAATTGGCTCTAAAATTCGATTTTAATTTAAATATTTGACTGTTTCAGATTGATTTTGTAGCGCACGATGATATTCCTTACACTTCTAGTGATTCAGACGATGTCTACACTGCCATCAAAGCTAAGGGAATGTTTTTGACCACACAAAGAACTGAAGGAATATCCACTTCTGATTTGGTTTCAAGAATTGTTCGCGATTATGATGTGTACGTGCGCAGGAACTTAGCGCGAGGCTATTCGGCTAAAGAACTGAACGTCTCTTTTCTCAATGTTAGCATTTTCTGCTCTCATTTGTTTCAAATGAGAATATTATTTATTTTTTTGACTCATTAGGAAAAGAAGTTTATGCTTCAGAACAAAATGGATGAACTCAAAGATAAAGGAAAACTATTGGTTGAAAACTTGGAGGGAAAGCGACACGAATTTATCCAGAAATGGGAAGACAAGTCACGAGAGTTTATCAATAATTTTCTTGAATTATTTGGACGCGAAGGAAGACTTGTTAGTCCTTATGATTATTTATTAATTTTCAAATATATAAATATCAATTATATTTTCAGAATAATCTTTGGAATCAAAGTACTGTCAGAATAAAGCGAGCTTTAAGTCCTGGTCCCAGTCCTTCGTCAAGCCCTCCATCGAGTCCTCGACGAAACGGAGACGAAACAGATTTGGAACCACTGCCCAAACATATGCGTTCATATTCTCCAGACCTTCACTTCGATAGCACTCAATACTCTGACAGCGAAGATGACGAACTACAGGTATTTGCGTCATCAATTAAAGACACCACTTCTCAAGAAAAAGACACCACTTCTCAAGAAAAAGACATCACTTCTCAAGAAAAAACCACCGCATAACTAAAAGGAGACTATTTGTGTTACTATTCAATTATGTATATAATAAAATGTTCCTTTACTTTAGAATACTATTTAGTTCTAGTCTCCAAACCTATTATAGAGATTAAATTCTGTAAAGTATTTCCTATTTTTCGAAGATTTTTGAAAAATTGTTTGGCTTTTTGTAATTCTATTTATAGTTTGGCATTACTTTGGATTCAATAATTCAAAGAGAAAAGAAGAGAAGGTCAAAATGAAAAGTTTATTTGTAAATCTTGAATGTATTTATTTGATATTTCAATGTATTCATTGATTAACATAAACTTTTTTAATGAAATGTGATCCTAAAGTGTAGTGAAAGTTTACATTTCTTGATATTTCAGAATTTAACTATTGTTACCTTAAAATAGTTTGATTTGAAAATAAATTATATTTATCGCCACATTGGATGATATTTTAATCTCAATATTTTTAAAATTAAATAAACTTCAATTCATTAATCACTCTCTAAATCTCTAGAACGTTGTGTAGACGAAGCGGAAAATGAACCCAATACTCAAACTACTGACTATTTAAAAGAAAATTACACAAATTCGTAATAAACTAAATGTATTCAAAATCACAAGTAATAAATTTATTAATTTCAAAATTAATTGACGATATGTTTTCATTTTATTAAATAACAAATATTTTGTGGGATAATGAGTAGCCATTAGTAGAGTCTTAAGGTTTGGACACAGTTTTGATGAGTAAATACTTTTGTTTAATATAATTAACACTTATTAATAATGGGACACTTTTTGAGCCTGAGGCCATGCTCTAAGGTTTTTAAGCCTAGACTCACCAGGCTCCGTGGCATGAGCCATGCTCATCATTATTTATTAATATGAATAACAAATACTTTATTATAATATAAGGCTTAATAGCCTGACGTGCTCTGTACGGCACTACATTGGGAACTGACTGTTAGTGTTGAAAGGTATCCCTTTATTTAATATGGTTTGGTTAGTAATACATTAGGTTTAGGTCAGGGCTTATTATAACTTATGATTAGTTTTTAGAGCTTATTTCACTTATTAGTTATTAGAACTTAGATATTATATGACGAAGATATGACCCTTTCTCTCACAATTTCAAAGACTAAAGGATATGAATTATTCAGCAATTATTGATTAATAGTAATGTTTATTTGATTCATTTGATAAAAACTTTTTAGATATTTTATAAGTTTTATCAGTTTGAGTATTGGGTTCAATTCAAAGGACTATACACTGAAAATACTCTTTAATAAATCTTTTTAATGAATTTTCTTATAGAATTTGAGAAATTTCTTGCAGTTTTTGATCTTTCAAAATAACTGCAAAGAATTTGATCAAACTCTATAAAAAAAACAGAATAAAGGTTCAGAATCACCAGAAAACTACATCTTTTATAGTAAAAATAGATAATTATTTCTAATTAATGTTTTGAGAAATACTGCGTACAGCATAACCAATATTGTAAGAAATGATTTAATCTGAAAATCCTTTATGAATTATAATACCTATATATTGAGCAGTAATATAGATGGCAATGTATGGTTCAATTTAAACTTAATTAAACATTCAAATGTTGTTTCACTTAAAGTCATTAGAAATCATATAAACTAATGTAAAGTGGTTTCTGATAGCTCTCAACTGGAAATAAATGCATATATGTGTTGATCAAAATTGCATTACTAGATATTTCGCAAACATTAGATAAAAACATGCAATAAATCGTTTTTTATATTCTTAGTTTAATGACAAACTTTTCAATGTTCGGGTGAATCCAATGTATGACATTTGCGTAAATCGACTAAAATTTGAATTTTATTATAACTTTATTCCTAATTTGGACCTTTCTTCTGAAAAAATTGCTGAAAGATTTTAGGTCTAATAATGACCGACTACTATAATTAAGGAGTTTGTCCGAAGGCAATTTTTGAAGTTTATGGGTGCACTTAAATTATTAAAATATTTTGATGTTTTCTTATGTAGTTTGAGTCGTAGAGTCAGAATATAAGAAAACTAAAATTTTAATCAATTTTTCAACTCTAGTATTATAAGATTTAGAACATAGGCAGAGAAAATAATATTTTGTATATATTTTGCGACACTTTGGAAAGATTGAGTTTTCTGGACCTTCGGCTGAATGGGTTGCCGTTCACTTTACTTGTGTCTAATATATTCTCAAAAAGATTTAATTTTATTATTTTTTGCAAACATTTATATGCCATAAATTTTGAGATATAAACAATATAATTAAAGTTAAGTAATCGATCAAAACAAGACATTAATTGATGGATTAATATTTGACGTCAAGAAATTGAATTGAACTGATAGAAATTCGATATAAGGTTCATAACAATGAATTAATAAAAAAATTAATTAAAATAACAAACTTTTTCCTCAAATTTAATCCAAGAAATCAAATTTTGAAATTTATTTATATTTCAAGGCTTTTGGGTTTTTGTTGACGGAATGTTAAAGTAATAAAAATAATTGATTTGAATGAATAGTTTGAACTGTTTAGAAGTTATTTTGATTGATAAGTAATGTTCATTTCAAAGTCAAAGCAAACATTAAGAAACTTTTCAATTAAGTGGTTTATAATTGAAATTAGATTTAAAGTTATTTTTATGCAGAAATGAATATAAGTTTATTTGAAAGATAATGTTAGAAGGAATTAAAATCAAAGTCATTTGGAAAAGGATTAAATTCGATGAAACAGTTTAGATTTGATTTACATTTATAGTAATAATTTTTTGATTAAGATTTTGATAGTACTGGTATTTAGTTTTATTTGACTGGTTTTCCTTTATGATGCTATCAGTTAATCTTCATTTATCAGTTAATCTTCATTTATTAATAAATTATAATATACTGTACGTTATATTCTGTACGATTCTTACAGTTATACAAAGCAATTATAAGTTAGTATTTATTTATTAGTAATTTTATGTAAGGCTTTATAACGTTAGAATCAATCTATCGATCGATCATTAAAAACCATCATTTAAATAAATTTTTATATAAAGCTTAAACTTTTAAACTGTTACAACATTTTGTAAAATATTTTGTACAAATGCCTTACAAATGAGACAAATAAGTGTGCGCTTAAACTTATTAATTAATGAGAATTATACGATTAAAATCTGGTTAAAATATTTTATCGCTTTAAAAATCTTGATTTCAAGCTTTTTACAAATCTGTT
>JAUJYT010000671.1:0-16375 GCA_033996565.1 Nanhermannia nana
TAGATTTGAAGCATTGGTTTGTTTTTGTCGATCAAAACAAAGCGATTCAATGTCTTTGATATCATAAATGACTTTAATAATGAGTGAACAACTCGGACAATGCGCCACATCTTCGCCATTCTCTAAGTCTTCCTTTTAATAAAACAAATAACAGAATAATTAATACAAATATGAATTAATGATAAAATGATTAATACTATTAATGATAATAATAGTAATACTTTAGTGATGGAGAAGAGATCACCGCAAGGACACGGATAAGTGAATGTCTGACTCTCGCTGTCGTACTCGAAGTCCTCGATCTCTACTTCGTCGTGAATTACGCCGTCATCTTCTTGTTCTTGTTCTTCGTCTTCTTTTGTCATTTGTTTGCTTTTAATTATTATTAAATTATATGAATTAAGAGCACAAACAACGCAAACAATGAATCATTAAAATGACGTAAAACGCATGCTTTCATCAAAACGTGCGATTATGTCATCACTAGAGACCGCACTTTTCGGCAGTTTATAAATTAAATGTTTATTATATTAATATTTTAGTTTAAATGAATGTATAATTTTCCTTAATATCAAATATAATGAACAAAATTTTTTAAGTTAATGAAAATAATTTATAGCCTTTATAGTTAATCAGTATATCAGACAAAATATTGAATATATAAACGATATTTTAAGTCCCACAACAATTTGACAAAACATTACGAATTTTCATTAGACTTTTGACATTTTAATTAAAACTTTTTTGAGTCGGCTCTAATTCTCAGTGAATGAAAATTTACTGATTAGCATAATATAATTGATTAAACACTAATTGTGTTATTTATACATTTATAGTGATTCAGGTTTTTATGAATTTTTGGCCAAATAAAGTTGAGTAGATTTTCTGAAAAATGAGTTTGTCACATTTATACTGTAATATCACTTTAAAACTATGTTCTTTTAACGCTGTCGTTCAATTATTGGTACAACAAGTTGTTGTCTTAACACATATCTAAATTACAATAGATATACACAAACTATAGTTTCAGTTTCTATTCTAAACAATCTATTTTTCATTTCAGTCAAAGTTTATTCCAAAAATATTTTAATTAAATTTAAGTTTCGATAAACTTGAACCCTAAATAATTTGAGTTTAACTAAAATGTTTGAGTTTATTCTAAAGCTGTGTCACATCAAACTGCATACAAATACTAATACAATAGTTATGTTAGACTTATTCGAATAAATAACATAAAGAGATTTATTTGTGTTTGAATTTATTGCAAAAACGAATGATTCTTACAGTGCATTATAAAAAGATATATAAAGATTAAACATATTAAATACAAATACATCAGTTTATGAGTACATCACAAAAAACAAGTATAAGTTCGTCATTTGATCAAAATATGACAGATTGTGGTTAAAAGTATTATAGAAATAAATCAAAATTAATAGTTAGTTAAGAATATTTAAGTCGTATAAATATATTGTATTATATAAAGTAAATTAAAAAGATGTGTCTTTAATAAAGTTTACAATATTTGAAATAACAATAAAATTATGTAAATTTGTTAAAAGATTTGCTGCATAAACATTATTTATAAGCAATAAAAATGATTTAAAGATATCTACTTTCTTAAAGGTGTGAGCAATTCAGGGACGGATCGATCCATACTTTGTCGTACTGTATATTTAGTTATAAGTTACAAATATATTTTTGTTAATATACTTTATTATTAACCATTAAAAGCACTGTTCATAACAGAACTGATTTTCAAAACAGACTCACTTTTAATTTGTTTCAGTGAAATCTGACTAAAAATTAAAACTAAAACTACGTATAAAATTGTTTGTTCTATAAATTGCAAAAATTCATATACGAGTAATACTGTAACTGTACTGTACTGTACTGTAAAGTAATTTTAAATTTTACTTTACTTTAAATTTCAAATCAATTAAAATAAGTTGTATTATAAGCGGAATTCATGAAATTCAAAAGCATTAAAGAGCTTTTCGATAATTTATAACTTTTTTAAACTTTAGTTTACAAAGATTTGAAACATCAAATCGTAGAATAAGACCAAAACTTTTATTATAAGTCAATATATTGTCCAATTTGAAGGAATGAAGAAATACTTAAATAGTAAATGCTTTTTATTAAATCACATTTTGTATCGAATAATGTAATGTATTCAAGAATTTGCTTAAAAATGTTTATCAATTGAGGATTTAGTTCTGTATATAGAAAATTGGATAATATCTTGACATACAGTAAAACAAGTTATCCTACTCTTAAATTTGATGTGTAGTAAGAAAGTCATAAATAAAACTTTGGTTTAATAAAGTTTTACAAATAATTAAACAGTTCTGTTATTAACAATATATAACTTATAGTTTCTATCATTAAATATTTGACTTTCACAAATCAATTAAAACTTTAAGCCAAGTTTTAACTGCATTATTGCCCCTTTAAATGAAAAACAATAATTTGATTGAAATTCATTAATATCTACTGTTGTGGTCTGCGTTTCCATCATTAAAAGCAGTCATTTCTGCGCCATTCAAATACATAATTTCAGCATATTTTTGTTTAGTGCTTATTCTGACCCAATTAACACTTAGATTAATTAAAAAATTGATAAAACCAGAGCATAATAGAAACATTCCAACTGAACATAATATTACATAAAACATTAGCGCTGACACATAATCCCCGCAAAGCTTCTTAAGCCGATCGTCTTTAAAATATAGAAATTCAGTTTCGTTTGATCTCAAAGAAAGCAAAGGAGAAAATTGTCTGAGATCTATGTATTGACCGGAATATCCCGGACGAGTGTCACTGGGGTACGGCCTTTCGGCGTCAAATTTATAAAAAACTCGCGTTCCTTCGTTACAGAGATTAGTCAATGCATAACATATGAAAAGACCTATGAATACTATAACTGCAAGTAATAGAAGAAAGTAGAATAGTATATAATTAACTACAAATATGCTCTTAATTAGACATGTTGTTGTAGAAGCTGTTGTGCAGCCACATGTTCGGCATGGTTTTCCTTTTTTGCTCCCACGGTTACCAGTGCTCGCAAACCCGATAAGTAAATTGATTACAATAATAATGGAAACAAATATTGTCAGAACGATAAACCAGACTTTGAGATCACTTAACCTACAAATTAAATATTTGTTATTTATGATAATTTATTTAATCAAAATTGATTACCAGTAATATTTTCTTCTTATTAAGTCATGTGTAAGCCTATCCACAATACTAGTTGAATGAAGTAATGAAACAATACTGATTATAAGACCACAAGCGGCCAAAAAAGTGGATGTGATTGTGCCATACGGTAAACGCAAAAAACAACTCTTACAACAAGCTATAGAAACATTTTGGAAATAAAAATTAAACTTTAAAATTGTAAAAATTAACAATTTTTGGCATAACTGCAAGTGTAGGACTAATGTATAAAACAATATGAGTGGACATGTATTCAGGTAATTGCAAAACAAGGGAAAAGACAATCAGAACCCAGTAATGCGTGAACAGTAAATTAGAAATGGTGTAGATTTGAGACAATACTGATATCAGGATTACAATTACGGGTGAAGTGACAACATATCACTGTTGGATTCAATTATGGGGATTCAAAGCTGGGTTAACACTTACACTTGCAGTGAGAACAATCACATGTGCAAAAGCAACACAAACAACTATTAGTACGTTGATTAGGTGTTATACTTGAGTACGAAATGTCTGCATTTCGCATCATCTTTCAAAAGTGACCATCAATTTTATAAACCGATTCACTAATCTATCTCTTCACTTATGTGTCGCACAGTTAATTAAATCAGTTTTTCTAATCCAGGGCTTAAGTTTGATTAGAATTGGATCTAATTTTCAATTTGACTAAAATTATGGAATGAGGAAAGTTATGAACTATGATCACAATCGGACATATATACTGAAGTATGGCATATATGTGTAGTAAAACCACAGCAGCTATGAAGTATTCGACTACGCCCTACAGCTGCTAATATGAAAGTTGTATTACCTGTGAAGGTGGAAGAACTGTTACACCTACTGTTGCACTCTTTTCAAGCTATCATTGGCTGAAAGTTCATTGTGTTGTAGAACTATGTGTAAGCGGTAGTGAAGAAGATTGTTACCTGAGGGATAGCGAGCAAAGATAGTCTGCAATGCATGAGTTGCTCTTGTAATTTGTAGACAAACTTTCAAACCATTCATTCACGTTTTTTTACGTTATAAGTTAATTGATGTGTACCGCATATTGTGTCTTATTTTACAATACAAAATGCTTGGCGTCAATTGGGAAGTTGTGAACCCTTTCATGAAGTTTGTCAACTTTTTCACGAGTGTGTTGTGTTACGACTTTTAAACAATTAGTATAATAGTGTTCAGCAAAACCTAAGCAATTCAACCCAATGCAAAATTAAAAACAATATTTTATTTTGTTAATATATTTTAAATAATAACCAGTTTATAAATTATAAAATCGTTTTTATAAGTGAAACATATTTGAAACAAAACCTATATTTGAAAAATTTGGTTTAATTTTGTTATAAAAGCTCAAACAGAAGCTCATATAAAATTGAGCTTATGCTCTACACTAATAAATGCACAGTTTTGTTAATTGTTAGTCACACAACTCACTGAAAGAGTTGACTTTAATAGCTTTCGTTAATATTGAGGAACTTTGAGTTTAATGTAGATTTTATTACTAATTTCTCTGAACATAAAATACAAGCTTTTGATTATATGACAATTCTTAAAACTTATGTATAAAAAACTATGAATAAAAAAAATATAAACATTTTAAAACTGCAAAACTGTCGTGAAAATATGTGATTGAAGAAATATAAAAATATCTATTCATATAAAATTTTGTGTGGAGTTCATAATTATTTTTTCACTTTAAATATAATGACTGCAGCGGTCAAGAAAAATGCGATCCATATCAAAGTGACACCAAAACCGAGAGCTACGATTCCATAAGAAGGATCCCAACCTCTTGAAAGTATATAACGCATTGCCTCTGTTTAAAGAATAAAGTATTTAATAAATTTTCAACACAATGTCAATTCTTCTCACCGATAGGTATAGTTTGTGGTAATAAATAACTAAAATATCGAATATAAACAGGCATAGCTTGTGTGGGCCAAACCGTACCACTCTATACAACAAAATAAAGATTTTTTAAAAGTTTTTCAAAACTTATTTTTTTAAAGTTTAATTTACTGATCGATCACTTACAAGAAGCAGATTAGGGTAAAAGCTGCCCAAAGCAAGCATTGTGGCCGAGTTCTCTTCTTCGCAAACGGCTGAAATCATTAAACCAAAAGCCATTCCACACGAACCTTGAAGTAGTGTAAGAATCACAACCCATATGAATGGTCCTCGAAATGGTATTTCGAAAACCAAAAATGTGAAAATAAGCAGTAGAGCGACCTGTACTGACAGTACTAGAAGTTGAGTCAACACATGCGAAAGCATGAATTCAGTAGAGCTCACACCTATTCCACAATCAGATTAATCAATGTCTTATAAATTGCACTCGACATTTATTATACCATACCTGCCACTAAACTTCTTTCTAATAGACCTTCTTTGCGCTCCATTACAAATGCGAGTGCAGTCAATGCAACTGCAGCTAAAAATGCTATGCTTAAGACAACTCCCGGAGCCATAAATTCGGTAAAAGTCGGAGCTATGTCACCATAAATCGGTTTTTCGAGCTTTTGACATAATTTTAATTTAATTTTAATTAGACTTCAGTTTTATGACTTACCACTACAGGTAGTTCCACAAGAGATGTACTCTGGCCTAACATTGATAACATTTGTTTACCAAATTTTAAAAAAGACATAGTGATTGACTCATAAAGCTTAAGACTAATCATTTGGTCTGTAAGAAAAGAGATTTTAACAATAAAGGAATACAATTCAACTTTTCATATATTTACTTGTCATGTCTGGATATAAGTGAATATTACTTTCTTGGATCGTCTCATTATCCACTTCTCCCGACATCATTACACTAAATTGAAGAACATATTTATTGTGAAACAAATTAAATCAATTATCAATTTATACCGTAAATGCATAGCTCTGGTAAAGTTTTTGCCAATAACCAGAGCAGCCCATGCGTCGCCGTTTTTGACAGCTGCGATCGCAGAATCAAATGAATCATATGGACGCTGAATGATTGTGTTATTATCGATGCAACTGAGAAAGCGTTCACCGAATTGACCAGAACTTTCTTGATTAAAGACCGCAACGGTTATGTCATACGGGTGTTGACCTATACATGTGCAGAACAATATCACTTCAATGGAGGGCAACAAGAATTGGAACAACAACACAGCCATATTTCTTCGAAGTCGAGTTATATTCTTCCAAAAAAGAGCTGAAGTTCGCGCAGCGCTTTCTAAGCGAGCATTTCTATGGTGTTCCAACTTTTTGGATGGGCTCACCTCAAACGAATTCAGAGGAATGTCGTACAGAGTCGGCTTAACTTGGCTTAAAGATTGATCCAGAGATTCCGTATGAGCTTTAATGTTATCGTCTGAATCTCCAACACCACTACTACCGCTACTGCTGGTACTGGAAGCCGTGTCTGACTCGAGTTTATTAGCGTCATAACAGATATCAGGCTTATCACCAGTATATTTTACCTTCTTTTTGTCATTTAGTTGATGTTCTCTCTGATAATCATTAACTATTACACCATTGGAGTCAAGTTCGCACAGTTTCAAGAAAACTTCTTCAAGTGTTGGATAGTTATAGCGTTTCAATAAATAGTCAGGACTTTCTTCTATAAGAATACGACCGAATCTCATAAGTCCCACAATGTTTGCAGCTCTCGCTTCTTCGATATAATGAGTGGTAATAATGACAGTTAATTTCTCGGTCTTACTCAATGTCACCAAATAATCCCAAATGCATTGCCGCAAGAGTGGGTCCACACCAACGGTTGGTTCTGAATTAAGAAAGTTTGGCTGTAAATCATTTGAAATAAAAAACATTAAAATACATACCGTCTAAGATAAGAAGCGGTGGATTATGAACTAATGCCGCCGCCAGCGATACGCGACGTTTCTGTCCCCCACTAAGATTTCCCACAAGACGTCTCTTATCAGGAAGATCTAGAAATTTTAGGAGGAATTCTGTGCGCTCACGTATTACACGATCTTTGAGATGATAGAGACGACCAAAATAATTGAGAGTTTCTTCTATAGTGAAGTCAGGAAAAAGTGCCAATTCTTGGGGCATATATCCAATTGAAGCACCGGGAACTTTACTCCCTGGCTCTCCGGGGGTTTTCCCAAATATATTTACTGTCCCCTCATTTGGCTGAAGTCTTCCAACAATACATCTTAATAATGAAGTTTTGCCACAACCACTGGGCCCGAGAAGACCGTATCTATTAATAAAACTTTATGACTCACAGTTATAAATATAACCAATATTGCACTCACATCGCGCCTTCGGGTACCGTCAAGTTGATGCCTCTCAAGGCATTCACAGCTTTCTTCTTTTTGCCGTAAGTGTAGAACACATTTCTAATCTGAACCGCATGTATAGGTTCTTCTTCAACACTAATTGCATCTTCCAATTTGGGTTCTTCTATGACCGCATCATTGTTCTCATTATTTCCAAATAATTCACTTTTTGTAAGAATACTTCTGCGACGTAATACTGGAGTGAAAATTGCTGGGTTGCCTTCCAATTGACGAAATGAGGCCAAAGACACCTTTTTATACAAATTTTCGGTGGAAGAAAAAAATCATTCAACAAATAAATTCTAATATAAATGACTTACAGAGTGATTAATATCAAATGCAACGTCAGCTTCGGCTTCATAGCTATCCCAAGTTGAATATAAATTAAACATTTTTGTAACTTTTTGATCAAACAGTTATAAAATTTTCAAAGATGAATAATAAATAAAATAGAATCAAATAAAATTCATTTAAAAACTTAAATAAAAAAATGTCGTATATTATAAAATAGAATAATTGACACCAATGTTAAAACATTTAGAATCAAAACTTAGAAATGCTGTGAAGTTAGAACCGAAGCTTACGATAACTAAACCTATTCTAGTTTAGTATTTTGATGCATAGAAGCTTAAAAGAGCACCTGAACCCCTGCTAAGCAATGACCACTATGGGATTGGCCAATAGAAAGACATTTCAAGTGCAAACTGCCCATAACTGACCAAATATGCAGAACTTATTGCATTCAAGTTTAAACTTGCGTATACCAGTGGCTTAAATTAGCCCTAAAGGAGTGCATTTTCTAATACATGAAATGTATTTATTTTGAATGGCTTTGTGTTGAACTCAGTAAATACTGTATAATAACTTTTACGGTTTTTCCTAATCAATTCAGTTGAATATAAAGTTCAAAATATTTAATTTACTTAAAATACACTTAATTACATATAATGACAAAATATGAATCATAAACAGCCCAAAAAGAAGACCTTTTGATTTTTGATTAGTAATTATTTTCGATATTACTTGAAATTTTGGATTTCATTGAAATAAGTTTTTATTTTATTGTATAAAAAGAACGGTAGTTAATAAAAAATACTTATTACTAAAGCTGATACATTCGTCTTACTTTTAAGTTCATTGATTGTATAATTGATATGAGCGGATTAGTATTCATCGGATTAGTAGCTGAAATGTAATCTTTTCAAAAATTAATAAACTTCGATAAACTTGACTACAGTTATCACATGTTTTCTTTCAAGAAATTAAGTTTCAAATCAATCAGACGTACTTCTAATGGTTTAAGATAGAAATATACTGTATGGTACTTTTTATAACTAAATTATTATACAAGTATTAGTACTGTACAGTACAGTTATACTGTAGGTATTATTAAAAAAAGATAATTCAGTATTAAAACTAAAAATTTACAATTTTTTCAAAAAATGAGTTATTATACAGTAATACCACTTATTCGTATTGATAGAGCTCTAAATATTTACATTTTGATTGAAAATATTTATACTTTAAGATCAAATAAACGTCTTAAACAGAAAAGTCTGAATCATTTATAATTTAAGATAATTGAAACAGTACTTTATTTAATGAATAGTTCACTTTTACTGTTACAATTAGGGCTTAATTCACTTTTGTTTGTGCTTTAGGTCAGTGACTTGAAATTGACAGTGAAATTAATAGTGAAATTTTGTGTCATTGAGTGAGAAAGTTTGCTGATCTTCACTTTTATCTGAAGATAACTGAACAAATTGATCAGTAGGTCATTCAAAATAACAGGTCATTAGAGCAGTGATAGTGTTGAGAAATACTTTCGTTACATATATTGGTCATTGAAACGCAGTCTTGTAAGCAAACAGTTTGTTGCAATCAAGTTCTCATTTAATCAAATAAGTATTTCATCGAATAAACGTTCATTTTCTTAATCATATTGTTTCAAATATCATCTGTTGTTTTATTTTTGTTGATTTCAATACAAGCAATATTTTAGTAACTTTCCTAAGCTCTCAATTATACCTATAATTGAGAGCTTATATTTTGAGAGGTGTACTGTATTATAAATGATTTACAAATTAATTAAAATCTCAATGAAGTCATCAATTATAAGAAAAACTTTCAATTTATAAATTTTAACAATTTTTTGTGTCACACATTTCAGAAATGAATAATACTTGTACTAATCAAATGCTATCTAACAGTTATAATCAGGGTTGGTCAAGCTCCTTCGCGTCAGGGGGGGAGTGTAAGTCTGAAAAATACGTTTTGGCGCCAAAATTTTTAAATTAAATTATTTTGTTAAATATAATATTTTACTTTAAAAAGATATATTTCAGAAAAATAAATCTGCAAAATGTTCAAAAACGACAACTTTTAAGTAAAAAAATTTATGAAAAATCTTGGGGGGGATCCAGTTTTCCAACTTTCCACGGGGGTCTACACCCCCTCCCCCCTTGGCGAACCCTGGTTATAATTATTTTATTTTTTGTAAATTATTATTAAATTGTTGTGAATTTAGTAAAAACATTTATTGCGAATCAAATATTTACAAATTACTGGTATTAATCATCAAAAAGTTTAAATCACTTCACATAATACAATCTTTTTTTCTAATTCTTATAAAAATTCTTACTTCTAAATAAAAAGCGTTTCAAAACTTTTTTAAGATAACCTTTTGAAATGACTATATTTATCCAATATATTCATAGAAAATAGGGATAAATAGGGAAAATAGGATTTATATTTAAAACAGTTGTAATGTAATTAATAGGCAGAAACAGCGACAGAGTTTGAATCTTCGCCTTGAGATTCGTCCAAAACTTTGTTATTGAGAAAGTCTTTATTAATAAACGGACTCTTGTTATATTTCTTTGAAAGCATGGAGAACATGATGTGACATAACTGTTCCAAATTATAGGCGTGACTCCATCCCCAATCTCGCCGCGCATTAGAGTCGTCGAGAGCTTGAGGCCAATTATCAGCTAAAAATGTATTCAATAATTTTATCTTAAAAAACGCCAATTTTTTATCTGTTTCCTTAAATACCTATATCTTGTCTTCCGTCCGGTTTAAAAGTGACACTTAAATTGGGAACATATCGCTTCATTGCAGATATGAGTTCTGCCGGTGTGAAGTCTATTGCATTCACGTTATAAGTTCTTTGTTTGAGCTGTGAGTCTGAGGCTTCCATTATTTTCATCAATGAATTCAAACAATCTTCGATATAAATCATTGGTAATCGTGTGTCAGGTTTGAGATAGCATTCATAGGATCCATATTGTAGTGCCTCATGAAATATAGAAACGGCGTAATCAGTTGTTCCTCCACCAGGATTAGTATCAGCGGATATCACACCCGGAAATCTGAGACAACGGAAGTCTAACCCAAATTTATGGTAATAATACTTTAAAAAAGTGAAAACCGATTAATTTCACGTAAATTAATTAAACTCATTCACAAATACCTCTCCAATTAGTTCTGCGTGAACTTTGGAAACTCCATATATAGTTCTCGGTCTCTGAACGCATAAGTCTATTATTTAAAAGTTAGGAATTAGATAACAAATGCTTATAAATTAGAAAATGTTTTTGAAGTGCAGTCAAACGAATTGATTGAATCGAATTTTTTGAATACCTGGAGTTGGAATATTTCTGGGAGAGTCGGGCCCGAAAGCACCGATAGTGCTGGGGACAAACAGTCGGAGTCTGTACTGTCGCGCCAATTCCATTACATTATGTAAGCCATCAATATTTACTCTCATAGCCAGCGGCACATTATATTCGCCAACAGAGCTAAGTAGAGCACTGAAGTGTATCAACCAATCAATACGATGATTGACAACGATTTCTTGTAAATTTTTGAAATCAAGTATGTCAGCATAGATGAAAGGACCGCTTTGGGCGATCTCTTTGGGAGCTTTTATGATATCAGACATGATAACGTTTTCGGTCCCATATTTTCCCCTAAATCAAAAATGTGTGCAAAACAACATTTATCAGCCAGAAAAGTGTTAATACAGTTTATGATATTCCTAACGATTAGCTTTAATATGAACGACAAGTGAATGAGTAACGCAAACAAGTTTTACCTCATTAGTTTTGCAAGGCCAGTGCCTAACTGTCCGAGACTGCCTGTAAGCACAATTTATAAATAATCAATTCTTCAATAGTGGAATTATCGTTTATATTAATTTTCCAAATTCATTTCAATTTTAGTTATAATTCTAGTCCTTGAACTTCATTCTGTCTTTCATTTCAAATACAGTAACTATAAGTTTCTAATTTTTTTAATCTCACGTCACTTCAGAATACATGTAAGAAAACTTGTTCATTAATATTCGGTTCGCTTCGAAAAAAGAATTATTTCATATGACTTTTATCTTTATCTATAGTTTGACTAACAATTATGATTAAAAGAGAACTTTTTTTTATAGTTTATTAAAATATGTAAATTATATTACTTGTAATACAGAGCAGATACAGAGCTACAAACCTATGTTTTGAGCAATTATTGCTTAAATTTATTTGTCGTTTGATTTCATGTTTTTATTGGTTAAAAGTCTTGAGGAATTAATAAACATATTATAAATTCAAGAAATAAAGTCCTGAAGATATAATAGTAAAGGGTAATGGTGTCAAATAATATTATTAAGTTTTAATTCCGGTCACATGAAAACAAAATTGATTCTTGAACTCAATAGAATTAAAAATTGAATGAAAACTTGAAATAATGACAAACTCCAGAATATCTCAATAATTGTTTTTAAACTTAACAATATTAAGAAATGATTGTTATCCGAATTGTAATTAGAATTTTTAAAAATAAAAAACCAATTGATATTAGTGTTCACTAGTTATATACTATAATATACTAAAGTATAAGGTTAGGTTAGGTTAGGTTAGGTGACCATCGCCAACTTTAATGAAGTACCAGTACAATACTCATTTTTACGGGTACTCAAGAGTACTCACGGGTATTAACAAGTAGTTACAAGTATACATTAATATTGCTGCCTGCAAAATTGAAAATTGGTGTACACCCCCAACACACCCACCTTGGCGAACCCTGATTATAACTACCCGTGAATGAGCTTTAGTGACTTACGATTACTCATAACTGACCCAAGTAATTGGGAATACTCAGAAAAATACACATTAATTTTGGAGAGTAGTGGTTATCTACTTTTTCTAGCACTGGCCCACCCCTAATGCAGAGCCACTTAACTCGTGTCAGGTGAGATCACTGAAATGCATTAAATTTTTGCTTTTATTTGTTACAGTGAAAACATTTACAATTTTATATTAACATAGATAATGTAAATAACATTTGGGTGTCTCCTCATTTCGCAGAATCACTTTTCACACCATTTCATTTTGTGGAATATTCATTTCGCGGAATTCATTTGACCGTATTTTAAGTTTGTATAAGCGGACTTTCATTTGCAACATTTGGTTTTAATATTTAAAAAAAATTTTTAATTTTCATTACATCAGACAGTTTGACATAATTTTAAAAAATTATAACTTTTATTTACTTAAACATTATTTAAAGTAAAAAGTATTTGTTGAGTGCATTCATTTTAAATAATATTGTGATTCAGCAATAATGTAATTAAAATTAAAATTTTTTTAATAAAATCTCGTATATTCAAAATAAAATGTTGCAATTTAAAGCCCGCTTATAAATACAAACTAATGCTGTCAAATAAATTAGCGCGAAATGAAATATAATCTAAAATTTGATGACATTTTAAGTTACTTTATATCATTATAATAGTATCGGCACTTTTAAGGCATATTTTGCACAAATTCATCCAATCATTAAGATTGAGAGTTTCTATCGGTAGTTATGTAAAACATCTAACTATTGCTCAACTATCCATTAGTTACTAACGATGCTTCAATGTTGGAATAATATAATTCTATAATGAGGCGAATCTTTTGAAGAAAGTTTAAATTGCAAAATGATTGGTATGCACAGTAAACCTTGTAGACTGATTTTGATTAAAAGTGCCTCAATTACACTATAGTACACAATTACACTATAGTACACAATTACACTATAGTACACAATTAACTATAGTACACAATTAACTATAGTACACAATTACACTATAGTATTAAAAGCTATTCCTCAATAATTAACCGCTAATTATTGTGCATAGATACAATTTAACTTAAAAAATTAATAAAATCTCCAACGATATATTAACTCAATATTCTTGTCACTATTCTGGCTGAGTTTCAATTTAATTTTTTCTAATTGTCTCGAAATTTATTCTTATACAAAAAACCTTAAATCTTAGTAGTTTTGCATTGATTTTTGTAAGACTAGACACGGATTTCATGACAACTCAAAATCTATAATTATTTAAAATAACAGAAGAAAATAGTGAAAAGTCGACAATTACTGACTCGAAATCTTGAAAGAAAAGACTTGAAATAATAGTGTTTGATAATTACTCACCAGTGATGAGAACTTTAGGAGAGATTCCACTGTTTGTTATGTAATGGTTATACCTCTTGTCAACTTTTGATGATTTATCAAAATTAGTCACGACTGACAAGAACTTAATTGATTTGATAGTTGTTGAAGACTTTGACAAACTTACAAACATTTTTCAAATAAAAATCTTAAAAACAATGTATCAAAAGATAAAATCTGATGTATTTTATTATTGAAGTTAAACGAAAAGTTAAAAGTTAGAAATATTGTCGAGTAATGAAAAGCTTTGATAAACTGTGAAAAGTAAGCTTTGATAAGAACTTATTAGACTTTGAGTGATTATATGTTTAACTCTAACTCTGAGGAGGAAAAGCTTTAAAAATGCTTCCCCTTTTGATTTCTGCACCAAAAAAGTCATGCCATACACGTCATTATTGCGTGATTCGGCATTGAAATCAAGCTCAGGGGGGTTTTAGGTCCTAAATAATTGTATAATTAGTTGTTTCCAACTTATAAAGATATTTCTCAGAAGTTTCAAAACAAATGAAAATATTGAAATCTGTAAACAAATCATCTTTAAAGCGAAACATTGACTTCTTGTCATTGAATAAAAGTTCACAAAAAATATTTACTGCGTCTCAAGATTTTACATACAATAAAAGGGAATTTCCTATTCTTTTACTCAACTCTTGATATTCAAAATATTTTCATCTTTGTTTAATTGACTCAAAGCTGAATATTACTACGATTACTAGTATTAAGACCCATAAAATCTCGTTTTACGGTCCAAAAGAAACCCTAAACTATTCATTCAATATTACATTTACTAAATCCTTATCCATTCTCAAAAGTTTAATTCAATAGACTCTTCAATATTTGTTATGTCTATACTCTAGAGTTCAGAAGAGCTGATAACAGGTATTAAAAGTATAGGATCTCGATTCTGTCTCCGTGAGGTTCTCAGATCAGACGGAATATGAGGTCCACTAACTTTAGTTTGAAACTCAACTCAAGGTTATGTTGTTTTGCCTTATTTTGAAAGATTGAAAAAGTTAAGAATTTCATTGAGTTTCGAAATTTTTACTCTTTAAGTGGGTTATAAGTTGTTGACTCATTTGATTTTAATAAATTAATTGTATACCAAAGCAATTGATACGAAAATTTTTAATAAAATTATAAGATATTTTCTAACATTATATGAGATATGACTCCGATACCGAGACAGACAGGGTCACCACCTTTTCCCAAAGGCAAACCCGAACAAAAAACAAATAGGACCCTTGAATTTTTTCCAAAAGTTTTTATTTAATTCTAATATAAAATACAATTAATAGTTGAATTTGAACAATATTTAGTGTAGTTACACAAACTTCATATTTTAATGAAGTGACCTTGAGACCAAATCTTCTCCAACAAAAATTTCATCAAATAATCTTTATTTTCATTTATTTTGATTTTTTCGATAATATCAAGCATTTTCGTATTGAATTTACTTATGGTTTAAAATTTTATGATTGAAATATAGATAAACAAAGGTTTTGCTACTTTTTGAGTCAAAACCGGACATTATTGTTCGGGTGGACCTCTGGTCCGTCACCCGAACATCACCAAAACCGAACAGGTGGTAACGCTGTATACAGAAAAGGCATTTTATTGATTTAAGAATAAAAGAAAAATATAAGGAATAAGTAATTTGTTTTAAAGAAAAGTTGTTTATACTTTTAGGTATTTTGCTCATAGGCAAGAAATTTTAGGCTATTGGGTCACCTCTCTTATAGATTTTGTACGCGTACTCTCAATCACTTTAATTACACTATACATGAGTTTGTCATCAAAATCAACATTCATTAGATGTGGACAAATAGTTAATGTATTCCAACATAGGATAAAGTGTAGGTTGTGGTGGAATATCTTAATCAGTGACTGATATCTCTATTAAATTACACATCTTTTTTAATTTAAGGACTGAGAAGACATTTATGGCTTTACTGGGATAAGTAAAGTGACCAAATTTTTGAGGTCCATTAGGAAAATTCTAAAAATTCATAGGGTTTCAACTCTTCACTGAACAATATTAAGCTAAAGCATTGTTTTTTTAAAGTAAATCTAAAGCATGTCAAAGAAATTTTAGGATCAAACATAAGAGAACGAATGGAATACATTTTTCGGTAAACCATTATTTTAAATATTTCGCAAATCCTTACAATATTTAGCTGCACAATCAAGTTTTAAAAACTGAAATAAATTAATTGTTCTCATCTTTATTTTAGTAAAAAGTTAACTAAAGACAAATTAAAGTTAACTCAAATGTTATACTGTAGTTAACTTAAAAATGTGGAATACAAATATTCTAAAACAGACAGAAATAGAAAGTATAACATACATTTTATTTAGCTTTGTCAAATTTAATAAAATTTA
>JAUJYT010000672.1:0-16351 GCA_033996565.1 Nanhermannia nana
TTGTTAAATTAATTGACGATTAATAGCACTAAATATTTATATCTAAATAAAAGTGCTTTGATTTTTAGACTAAACTCTCGGAAAGTCTTCCTAATTAGCTTTCATATACAGCAAGAATTGTTCGCAAACTAACAGACGAGTGACTCAGACATTGAGCTGTGATTCGCTAAAATGGTTGGTCTGTTAGTGATAGACGTCATAAGATATAACCCAACAAACGAACGGAGAGTTTTAGGGGATTGAGAGAAATAATACGCACCAAAAATAATAGATAGAATACTGCATGGAATACACGCTATACATGCTATACATGCTATACGTTGAGTATATGAGGGATTGTGTACTATATTCGATACGTCAGTTTTGAGTGGCATTAAATGCGACCCACCTTCCAGTCAGTCATTGCTGAAGCGGGGACTCTATTCTGTCCATCACTTGAGAACAGTGAGTGAGAGATACATACAGTCATTCACTACTACCAGTACTACTATTGTATAGTGTGTGTGCTTTCGCTTTGACTATCACTATGACTATCACTTGTGCTCTGTTCTAAGGAGAGTCAGAATAGACTCTAACACAGACTCATTTGTGAGACAGAGAAGACAGACGACAGACACAGAACTGATTTTATTATTTATTATGTTTATTATGATTATTATGACTATTATTTGAACCAAAATCATAACAATTACTCAATTCCTTCATAACTATTGGATTTTAATTTCTATTATTATATTATATGTTATAATAAATAAGTAAATAATTAAAGTAAATAAATATTTGAATTCAATTGAAGTCATAATATATTATAAGTTTAAGTATTATTAATAACTGTGTTTTCAATACATTTAATTCAATACATTCTCTGATTATCTTATTATTCGTTTGATGTTTATATTGATATAATATTATCAATAATCAGATGGTTTTTGTTATGTCCGCTCTCAAGACAAATGTCTTCAGACAAGTGTTGTTATCATGAAAGGCAGTCATCACTTTGGACATCATCTGACACGAGCGACAGTCCATCAGTTATACCACTGATTATCAATTGATTAATAATAATAATAATATTATAATCACATAAATTGTGTTATAAATCAACACAAATATCACCACAAATATCGCCATAAATAACATCAAACACAAGAAGATAACAAACAGAAGAATAATAAATATTTAATTAAATAATTAAATAAACGCTACAACAGATCGAAGTGACAAACAATTGTATTATTATTATTATTATTAATTAAACAGATATTTATACGAAACAGAAATAAATTATTGTTATAATAATAGTAATAATATATTAAATGCTATAATAATAAAAACAAAATAATATAAAAGAAGAGATCTCTAAGAGTTGAGACAAAGCAGTGATATATGTATAATATTTATGTTTGATTTACTGATATTATGGACGATAACCCTCACAATCATTCGCTATCAATAATGCACGCGGTCTCACAGCAAATGTCTGGTCATGTGGTTCCCCAACCGCCGCACGGATACTCTCTGTCCGCCGGTCACGACCCCACCGGTACCACCAATTCCGACGGCGAAACCCGAAAACATGACATCTCTGAGATATTACAGCAAATCATGAATATTACTGACCAAAGTCTCGATGAGGCTCAGGCCAGGTCTGTATTGACAACAAATAACAGGTTTTTATTCCAATTTTATTTAATTATTTCATTTGTTTATCATTTTTTTCAATACACTCTTATTATTATTATCTTATAATTAATTATTTTAAGAATAACTCAATTTATTAGAAATACTTTTTTGAAAAATCAGAACAAAATCAAAAATTTTGATCAAAGCCTTTAAATGATAAGAAAATGAATGATATATTGTGTTGAAGAGAAAAACGTGTTTTTAATTATAATAATTATTTTACTTAATATTTTAATATCAGATAATAATGAGAGACAAGAATGAAAATATTTAAACATTAGTGCTTTTTATTGCTTAATAATTATAATGTATTTAATTAATTGACTATTAATGCTAAACGAATGTCTATTATCAGATGAGAGGAATAGATAATTATAATTAAGACATTATTGAGCACAAGACACCACCAAAATGTTACAAATGTGAGGACAATATCTCACTAAAATCCATTTATTGGTCAAATATTTTGATTTATTTATTTACATGAAATTAATTTAATTTAATTAAAAAGATTGATATAAAGATCAGATAAGACTCGAAAATAGATAACACAATAACTGTTACCAAACTATAGACTCAATAATAATACAGTTTGTGAAACAAGCTTAAGAATATTTAAACTTATATAATGTTAATATCGTTAAAATAATTTTTAAATAAGAATAGATAATTAAAATATAGAAATATAGAATAAGTTGGTTTACATGTTACTAATGATAGTTTTTCGATTTGTTTGAATTGTTGTCTGTTAGGAAACATACTTTGAATTGCCATCGCATGAAGCCGGCACTGTTCAGCGTTTTGTGTGAAATCAAGGAAAAGACAGGTAAAGACAGACAAATTTTATTTTCATAGCATTAAATTTACGACTTTATAAATTTATGCACATTTGAGCTCAAAAGCCACACCACTTTGACTCAACGCATAGCAATCCTTAGGCGAACAAAAATTCATTTAATGCGCTTTTTTATTATTCTTATTCTTCATATCATTATTATTTTGTGTTATTTTTGGTGAACCATAGAGAGTAACCATTGAGGAGAGTAACCATGCGATGAATATATGTTGAGTTGAATGCCAGCCATTTCGTGGCGCTCCCTCTCAGCCACTGTGTCTCTCTTCTCTTCTGACTTTACAGCTGTTTCTTTTGGTGATTTCCCGCAAATTTACAATAATTTTAATCCTCACTAAACTCAAACTCCTAAGAAAAAACTTTTCGTTTCACCCAATTTTTCTCCCGTTACCAGAGATGAGAGTTGAGGAGCTTTTCATAATCCTTTTTATTTATTCAGGAAGTCTTAGCATTAAGTTTTGTTGCTTTGCATAAGTCATATAATTCAGCGATAAATAAAAACTCATTTTGTTTGATAAGAATCAATAGAAATTATTGAGAATATTTGTAATGAGATATTTTTCTTATTTAATGCAGAGTATTATAAAAACTTATGTAACAAAAATCAAAGTTCATTAATTCATAAATATATGTCACTTTTGACATAAACTCCCTTACACTCAGATATATCTGTTCAGCAGTTACTCTACTTATAACCAGTGGTAAAGTTTTACCCAAAAAAGTTAAATATGACTGATTTGAGAGGAAGTGAAGATGTGTTCAAAGACAGTGCTGACTCTTGAGTCTTCCTTATTTTGCATTGAAAACAGTTCCCCTCTATCTTAGTTGACAAGAGGTAATGGCATTGAGATCCATCCCATCATACATTGATGAATTAGGTCTAGAGGAGAGCCTACACATACCCCAACTTATATATAACACTCCGCTCTGACGCTTCACTGGACTCTGGCTGTATTCACTGGCTATTCATATATATATTATATAAATGTCTAAAAGTTATTCCTATTTTTTACTATTGTGTGATGTGTTACTTCATTAGATGGCTTTTGTAGTATTTCTTATGAGCCATTATATCGATTCAAAGTAGGGTCTGATTGAAATTCATCTCAAAAAAGTCGGTCCGCTTTTTCTGCAAAATGGATGCATTTTTGTAGACATACTTTTATATTATGCACAATATTGAAGCCTCTTTTGCTCTATTGGGTGCGGTTCCACTTCGAAGCCAAGCCAAGGACTAAACGATCCAAGGCTTGACTCTTTAAAAACTGCTGCAGTACACGGGATATGCAAGAAGTTGTGAACACAAAAGTTGTTTACTGGGGGCTAAACCAAGACGGAGAGTTTGAGTTTGAGTTTTACCTTTGGGGTAAAGAGAATATGCTTTATGTGAACCAAAATGAGAATCTTTCTCTTCTTAAGAGTAAAGGTGCACACCGTACAAGTCAGAGAACTGAGGGGTCATTCAAAATAGACTGAAAGGGAGAGAGACCAGAGATGCACTTTGGATACAAAATAGCTTTTATGACATGAAATTTTTTAAATACTACTTATTGTAAAGTTTCACGTTTGAGTTACAAGTTTTAAATTTTAAAATGTTTTCGTAGTAAATAAAAGAGCACAAAACCGATTAGATTTGCAAACGTGTTGACAAACTTATCATTCAAACGAATATTTTACTGATACCAAATTTTTTTCTCCTCTATACCTATGCTTCATATGAGTTATCAATAACTTATGTAAAAGTTAAGAAACAGAACTACTGATTGCTGTGTATCTTAAGGGAGAAAAAAAATATTATAAATATTTAATAAGATTTGTTTTTGAAATTCATTTTGAATTTTAATTGAATGCAAACATAAAGTGCGGAAACTTTTATGAATAATAAATATTTTCACCGCTCATTTGATTCATTTGTCATATATATTCATTGTATAAAAGTGTGTGAAATACTATTACTATTTACGATTTACATTTATCAGCACTGGAGAGAGAACTCCACAATCTCTGATATTATTTATGAGCCTTATATATAGTTTATATAGTTTGTCAAATGATGCCTTATTAGATTCTGCAGTAAAAAAGCACTGCCAGCCACTATTTAATATATAATATTCATTCCACGCGGGCTCGTGTTGGCTGTCAGAAAAAGCATGGCTCGACTGCCTTTCATGAAAAACTGCGCTAAATTATTATAACAAATGATACTTTCGCCTAAATATACACAAATATAAGGTATCCCTTAAAACGCGGTCTTGTTATATCTCATGCCTCTTTCATATATTAAAATGTTTTGGTTTGGATAAAAGAGCTTCTTTTTGGTCCCTAGTTTTTTATGTGTCCGTTAATCACGTCCTTAACTTTAGACTTTTAGTGTTTTCATCTTTAAAGTGGTGAATATATTGTGTAATATATTAGCCTTTCTGTTATGTTACTAAAAGTTTGAGTTAATTTATTGTAGGGCTCAAACTCTATACTTAAGTCATATTTTATTTGACTCTTTTTTCTCAAGAAATTCACGTAAAGAATAATATTATTCTATTATAAGTCTTCTAACTTATTATTATTAGTATTAAATGTCATTAAATGGTTAGCCTTTGAATTAATAAATTTAAAGATAAATAAATAAACAAAAATAAGTTTAAGAGCTCATAATCTGTTGATAATTGGTTAGTGTATTGCAATTTTGTAAACTTAGATATTCTTATTCTTATTCTTATTAGTGATCATTTATAATAGAGTTAAACTAAATGTCATTTCAGGTAACATTAGCGCCATTCACGTTGTTATTAGAATCTGAATGGTTTCTCATTTTCTCTCTATCTTGTAATAAAATGTTAGCCGCACTACTCTTATAACACACAGTCATTTATCGCTTTACAGCCAAACATTTTCTGTTAAGTCTTTCAAAGATTTAAGCGCTTTCTACTCCACAACATTAAAGACGAAATCATTACTTCATTATTACACTGCAATTTAGTTTGTAATAAATTTGTTTTACTCTACTGTACAGAATAGACTGTTGCGTAATAGTAGTTAGTCTTATAACTAATTGAGATTATTTCTTATTTTATGTATTTTTTATTTGAATTTTCGTTTACAAATTCACGTCTATTAAAACAAGAACAGGTATTACAAGCGATTCTCACTAATTATAATTAAAACCTTTAAAACAGAACTCACTTATTATAAATCATATCATAAGCAAATGAAAATTTTTATTACCTCTTAAATGTTATAATTAATTGTTAATATTTATTACAATCCCTCAGTCTTTAACATTTTTTTATTATGGGTTATTATATAAAAGTATTATTAAATTTGCATTAAAAATATAATGTATATAATTATTTTGCCAAAAGCTTTGCGTTAATTACTTTAATAATTTATATAAATATAAAGTTTTTTATTAATATAACACATAACTCATGTTTGAAAGTAGTCTTCTAATGAAATGCCATTTATTTGATAAAATAACTATACAAATGTCGAGCTCTCGTTCTTCACCTGCAATATGACTCCAATCGAATGAACGCTCAATTAAGCAAACATTTTAAAAAGTCATAAATTCAAAACTTTTTAGCAAATGTTTCTCATGTCAAATATGTAGTATGTATTCACATATATTCTGCTGTATAGCTTAGGGATGACATATAGTTGTGACAGAAAGGGAGGTAAAGGTTACTAATATTGGTATGAGTCCTGTCCAAACTTATTGTATTTAAAAGGCTGCTAAGTCTGCAATGACATGACATATAACAACGTGTTGAGCATTGGAGAACATAATGTAAAGTTGAACACCACTGCATCTACTCTATACATCTTGACAGCAATTTAAAGAGTAGCGTGAAGTCAATGTATTTTGTGTCACACCATACGTATTATTTATCAGAGAGTAAAAAGAGAGCCCACCCTCTCATAAGCTTATTTATATATTGCAAACGGTTGAGGCCGTCCATCTCCAATCTTCATCCATATTGTCTATGGCATGTGCTGTCAGGACTTCTTAGAGACCAACTGAGACTGTGGTTTAAGTTCACCATAACTTATGCTCTTTAACGTCTTGTATGTGCCGCTCATAATGGATGAGATTTTCACAGGTATTGCCGTACTTTTGGTGCTAATAGTTTTCACAATACTTTATTATTGTAATTGTTTAACTTTCTTTCTATCAAACTATTGTAATTCCGTGCAGTACTTCACAATTGGTCTTACTTTCATGTTTACATCCAGTATACCTTTATATTCATATGTGTATTATATGCATAATAAGTTCAATATCATATCATTTATATATATTATACTTTAATGAATTGATCAAATCTAACCTTTAATGAGATATGAAATATCATTCTTTCATCAAAACAAATGCTAATGTCATCCACTCTTTATTCAATGTCTAGGCCTACCATTAATTACTGTTATATCATCTGTTCTTTTAATTGTCATTTATTCTAAACTAAAGTATAAATAAATAAAACTGTTTAGCATTTCATAAATTAAAAACAATTTAAGCAAAAGTTGCAAACTTTATGTTTGCTTAGAATATTACAAATTAAACATAAGAATTAATTAAACAGAAGTTAGTTTAGAGGCACTTGAAATTGAATAATGAACTAAGATGTGGATCAGAATGTTTTATCGCATATGCTATTTCGCCCATAACTATCTGTAAGTAAAGCTCATTCAAGTACATCAAATATCTGATAAACTCTATTTGAGTTTTGATTAGAAATGTGCGAACAAAATGATAATAATTCCAAAAACTTTTTCGATTCAAGAACTGCGACCTTTTTTAATAAATCAAAATAATTTAAATAATAAGATAGTTATGGATTTGATTTATTTTGATTACTAATTGAACAAAACTAACAAACGTTGTGAAGTGAGCGAAATTTTGTTTTTGTTGCACAACTTTATTGCATGTTTGCTCTTATCAGTTATTTGGTATAAAATACGGTATAAGAAAAATAAGCTTTAATATAGAAGTTGAAGAAAAACTTATTTATATATATAAGAGGCTCACTGTTTTATTGAAGAGCTTATATTATTTTATTAGCGCTTCTTTACCAAAAAATATCAACTGTTTTTTGTGCGGAGAGTGAAAAAAGAAAGCACTTGAAATGGAATCAGTGCTACATATTTGCTGGGATTAGTTTGCCTTTGATATCATATTGTGTTCATACATAAAGAATAAGTATCTATGATAAGGTGCAAATGTAGCGGTAGATAAGACTTTATTTATTAAAAGAGACCACAATCAAATGCAAATCCTCTCCTTTTTGATGATTTACTAGTCCTACTAATTCATGAAATTGATAGCAATAGGAATTTTATTTTATCAAACCTGCGAATGAAGGATTCGTTTTGAGTGCGTAAATATTGGACTAAATACTGTTATATTAATATAAGTATTACTTATAAAAGTGAATAGTTTTTCTATTTACTAATGCTTTTGAGTCTTATCAATACTTTCGCTATTTTTATGCTGTACTTTAAATAAGTTTTGTCCAAAATTAATAGTTTTAGTTTATTTTTCTATACATATCTAAAGAAAATATTTCTCTTTAATATTTCAGCCATTTATTCAATTTTTTTATTCAGTTTAACTTTGAATATATCTTCAAATATTGAATACCAATAAAAATTTGAATGGGATATATATTTTTGCTTTTCATCTATTTTAATACGATTTGTAATAAGGCATATATAAGCTTATAAGTCAAATCCCAGGTGTGCGGTATTTTAAAAGCTGAAGCAATCTCTCAAAAACGGTTTTTGACTGAATAAATGTAAACAGTCGTGAAGAGAACAGAAAGAAAATCATGAAAATCAAGTGCAAACATTTGAAATCCCATTCGTATACATTTACGAATATTTCTCCGTAATTCGCCTTCAAATAAAGTGAATGCAATTTTAAGATATTCTCTAATATTCAGTGCGCTTTTCTCTCATTCTCTCCCAAATCTTTTTTCATTCTCAAAAGTGCAGTTCAGTTCAGTTCCGCATATTATATATGAGGCCATACAGTATGGTTTGTGCGCAAATACTTTTCGTCGTCTTTTAATTTTTCACTTGTGTTAAAATATGACGAATTGCTCTTTAAGTTTAAATGATAGTCTCTTTTATTATTATTGCGATGACATATTAATTTGAGTGAAGATTATTCTTTGTTATCATTTATTATTATTTGTAGTCAATATTGTCTATTGAAATGCACCGCTTTCCTAAAAATGCATTTCAACTAAAATTGTTAGAAAACCAAATTACGTGACGGCCTTTCTCTTGTTGCTGACACGCCATGAAAATTAATACCAAAATTGCTATATTTTGTTCTTAAATATTGATTTGCTAAATAATTCCTTTAAATTATTTTATTTCATAACATTAAACTCAAAACCTTGTAATTTTAAATTATTCAAAAGTTAAATTGTGTTCCTTTTCGTAATCAAAACATAAATGAAATTCACAATTATATTGAAGTGAATTACTTTCTCACTGATTTGCGCATAACTTTAATTGTTTTTAAGATTTTTCTTTCTGTAATAAATTTATTTTTGTCTTCAGACTAGTGCTTAATTGTGAGCTCAGAAATACATCTTTTACTCTCTTGTTTATAGGATGAAAATAACTAAAGATTCTTTAGTTTGGCTTTCACTTGAAGGCTGGCCTTCGTTCAAACATATTTTGAAACTTAACATTAAGAAAATACGTCTCTCTCTCTCTTTCTCTCTCTGTCTCTCTCTTTCTCTCTCTTTCTCTGTCTCTTTCTTTCTGTCTGTCTCTGTCTGTCTGATACTCTCTTCTTATTTAAACGTAAGACTACTTAATCTTTAGTGCTATCCCTAAAGAATAATCACTTAAATTATTGTAAACCACATGAGAACTCTCAAACAGACACAACTCAAATATGATATACCCGATGAGAAGAGTGTGTTTTATGTGCTTCTCTCTCCTCTTAACTTAGTTTTTCTCAAAAGTTTTGACCAGAAAATGAGATGTGAGGCGAGCACTGTTAGAATAAATGGACCGAATTCTATCAGTGATCTGCTTTTCTTCATCAAACTCAGATCCCACACCACGACGCTATATATTCTTGTTCTTCACAACCCATCGTTTTGCCAGAGTTTTCTGTTTCCGTCTACCCCTCTATCAGACCCCAAAAATTGTTAGTAACTATTTCTTGTTGAGTATGGGCTCACATTTTAAGTCTCTCTCACTATAAGAAAGATGAAAATATTCGCTAACGTTTTTCGTGTGTTTCTGGTGCTGTTTCTGGTGCTGTTTACTCGTTATCAGACTATCAGACCATCTTTTTTATGATAAAGTCGCGCTCTTTTATGACTTGGATTTGAAGTTTTATATTTCTGAGACCTTTAATATTAAATGAGTTCGATATTTATGATAATGCAAAGCATTTCATTAAATAATATAAATATATAATATTTATTGAATGATAGGCACTATTTTTAATACTATTAACTTTAAGATAGTTTTAACAACACATAAAAGCAGTACTAGCTTTAGGTCACGACCCCTACTGCTGGCTTATAAGCTATAAGTTATAAATCTGAAGTGATGTTAATCTCATAGCAATGCATGTCTGCATTTGCGTTGCATCATATCGCCTAACATTGGTTTTGAGGACCATTTCTATCTCTCTCTTCTATCTTTTTCTCTTTAACTCGACTTAACTCACTTGACTTTCCTTCTCATGGTTTGGTTACAGCTGGTTGTCGTTGTTCTCTCCTTTCTCTTAGAGAAGAGTCTTCTCTCTTATGATCATTTGTGCCCACAGGTCTCCACCTCAAGAGAGTTTATTTACTTCTGATTAATATCAAGATTGAGTTTAATGAAGTGAGACTCGCGTCAATTCTCGACCTGTATGAAGATTAGAATCGCCTCAAATTTTGATTTGAAACGTATCATAATTATTATTCTCAAATTTCAATTATACGCTTATTTTCTTCAAATCCATGGCATCTTATAATTATTGGTTCAGGAATTTCTGTTCGCTATTCCAATAACACAAAACTTGCTTAAGTTTATCAAAGTTTAGGTCATTATTATTGGTTATAAAATATTTTTGAAATGAATTATGTATATAATTAAGAGGTTTACAAATCAATTCCTATGAATTTTAATTTATGTCTACAATATAGAGAAACAACGTTTCAAATAACCATAATTTATGTTGAAGTAGTCAACAGATTGATTGAAAAGTTATGATTAAAATTTAAAGATAATGTAATGCTTAATCTCAACCTTAATCTTATATATATTTTCATTCAAAATATACAGTTTTTATTGTTTTTCATTTTGGTCATACATTTAATGTTTAAATCCATAAATTCATGAACACTAATGTTTGATTGACTCAAATCTATTTTGAAAACGATTCACATATTATGGCATTTATTAATTTGAAATTAATTCAGTCAAAAATATAAGTCCAACTTTGGGTTACTTTATTAAAGCATTCACTTTTGCTAATTTGTTGAGAGATTTGCCCTCAACTACAAAAAGGACATAGGGGTCAAACCCCTGCACGACTCCCTTACACCTTAAACAGTACAATAATATGCAAATGCTTTGCGAGGTGAAATTTTGAAGCGAAACTTATTTTAGTTTTTCTTTTTTATTGCGACTTTGAACTCATCATTTAAAAGCTTCGAACCTCTGATATTCAATAATGTTTAGAAAGTTGCAAAACTCAGATTTGAAAAATATTTTACGAGTTTATTGCTATTCTCCACATTTGACTAAAATATCAATTAGGATTAGTATGGGTTTAAAATAGTATTCAATGCAAAAATTGTTCTACGAATAGATTTAAGTGAAAAGTTTATATATAAGATGAGTTTGCATTGAATATGCAATAAATATTATCTCTTTTAGACTCAAACTTTGATAGAAAGCTGAGTTCAATTGGCTTCAGTTCTTCAGAGATTCATTTATCTGTTGGTTCATTGAGACGATTGCAAAACTAAAAATGACAGTGCAATAAATCACCAGTAACTGAGTGAGCATGAGTTTGCTATTCGACAGTTGGAGTCATTCCTGAAGACATTTTTTGCCAAAAGACAGCAAATGGGTTAAAACGCGTGCTTCAGTGGTACTCTTCGAATGTCTGTATTGTGTGCTATGGAATGACTTTTACGATTTAACTAATTAGACAAAGCTGTCAGGCCTGGAATCACTTGTGATTAACGTTTATGACATTAATGTGTGGGCGTTAGGGGTGGGCAACACAACACACATTTTGCACTCTAAAAAACGCAATCATGCAAAATAGGAATGTTTTAATCTTTTCTTAGTATCATAACATCCAAAATGTAATAAACTTTTGAGAGAAGGATTTGTGCTCTATGTATGAGTTTATAGTTTATAGTTTATAGTTAGTTAGTGTATAAGCCATATTAGCCTCTATTGTAATTTGAAACTTCCCTTTTGAAAAGCTCTGTAATAAATGTTGCATTTGCTGTTTGCTATTCAACTATTTGAGTGCATGCCTTCACTTGAGTCTCATATTGCTCACAACTGAACCCATCGTTGACCTCTCAAGTCCAGCGACGAGCTATGCTTTGCAGTGCTTTACGAGTTAGAGCTCCATATAGGGGGTACTCAAGCAGTCTTTCGGAGGAAACAAACTTCTCCTTAAAGGAAACCATTGGAAGTCTAGTGCGTAGAGAACCAGCTTTTGCTAAGTCTCCAATTTTTGGTCAAGAAAAGAGAAAATCTGCACCTTTTAAAAGTTGGTACAATTTGAGTGAATGGCATATTTCACAATTTTACTTGTCTTGTACAGGCATTCGAAATATGCTCTCATTTTACTGCTTTCTACTAAAGGAATGATAAATTCTCAAATTTAATTTTCACATAGTATACGATGTTTTGCTAAATGTGTTTTGCCTTTGCTTTGCCAGAGAGTGAGAGAGAGAGAGTCAGAATCAGAGACTGTGAGAGAGAGTCAGAATCAGAGACAGTGAGACAGTGATAGAAGTGTCTCGTATTGTATTTAAGTGAAAAAGAAATTCATTCTAATTCTTGTTGAAATATATGATGTATTAGGCGTTCACATGAGATGAGATAACATCAACTTTTAAAACGAATCGGGCCTTAAAACTATGGCATGAGGTTATCTGCCTTTTTCTTAGCCAATTGATGATTATTTTGATGCCTCATCTCAAGCACACCACTCATTGAAACACTCACTCACACATACATACACTTTATTACTGATCAAATTTACGATCTTATTGTGTTTGTGGTCTTGTCCTCCAATTATTACGCTTCCACTTAAGAGCCAAATGTGATAATAGTCGGCATTTAAATAAAATGAATGCATTTTTTATTTGCTGCAAATACTTGAAAAGATAGTCCAACACAAGTCTCGTTTGTAATTCCTGTAACATATTTCTAATTTATGCTAAACGTTATGCTTTTAAACTTATCGCAAACGATATAATAAACAAATAAAATAAAGAATTAAATTATTTAAAAGAAAGATTGCAAAGATTGGAACTACACCTACATTGCTATTAATGATTACAGTATCAGCTTTTTGTTGTCTTTCTTTCAAATAAATAACTTAAACACAACTCATTTGCAATTAATTATTCTCACAGTTTTTAATTTGAAGCACACAAAGCAATTATTCAAAGTTTTTATTATTTATTTTAATAGTAAAGCAATACCACAGCAATACAGATAAACCAAGTTTTAAAACTATTTAAATTATTTCTTTTTTTAAATGGTAGCACAATCTCAAGAATTTTTTTGATCCTGTTTTATATTTTTTTAATGTCTTTTATCTTAATTTATTTACTCTTATCATAAAAACGGCTATAATTTAAACTTTTTTCAATGTACGCTTAAATTTTGTTATACTTCTATCAAAGAAGATAAAACTATTCGCCTTAAAAATCTTTTTTAAATTAATTTTTTTTCAAAATAAAAGAACTTCAACTTTGAATTATTAGGTCGTTATCACTCGAATGTGATTGCGCTCAATGTTGTTATGAATACAATTCACATCTTCGGTCTTTAGTTCACTTTTAAAATCTATGCATCAGATGGATGTGAAACTGAGAGCGCATATGAGCGCATATATTAGTGGTAGACATCCATTATGACAGCGCTGCAGCTTTTGCTTTGCATTTGATTCCAATTTTTCTTGAAGTTCTTTAAAAGCAATTTTTCCATTCTTCTAGAGATGTGCCAATGCATACATAGCTCATAGCTCTCTCTCATAGCGCTCACAATCCTCTCCTGCTTTTTATATATTCATTCACGGTCTGTGTCATCGATTTGTGTTATGCCTACCGAATCATTGCTCCTATTTTTCGTACAATATCTTCAACTATAATACATATCCATATCTGACTGCATTGCGTTAATTTACACTTGAGTGATACCACTGCCTTCCCCTCTCTTTAAATCATAAGAAGCAAAGCCACTTTCAAGCATATTGTTTTTTATGGTATTTGAACAAACTATCACGTTCTCTATGCTATTATTTTGTTGAACACAAGAGAGAAAGTAAAAGAAAAAATTTTCGCTTTTTTTACTTTTTTAATATTAGTTGATTTAAACTTTGTATGGAAGTGAGTAATAATAATGTTTTAGGGTTTTTGTCAAATAGGTTCGATTGTTCGAAACTGCAAACAGGTATAGAGAAATATATTTATGTGGCATTACTTATATTTATAAGTTATATACTGTATATATATGTTGTATATGTATGAAAAAGATTGTAGTCTTACTACTTCTACAACTATTTATGGATTGACTAAATCTCAAACCTGATCTGATATTCTGCAGCACAGGTGTGCTGCATATAAACGATTGCATGCGATTCTCTCATCTCCTCCCATCATTTGGTGAGTTGTTTTTTATATACCTTTATATTGTGGTCATGCCAGACAAATGCAGCTCAACTTTATCTTACTTTTTGAGACTCAACCTTTTTTGCACTTCTTTGGTTACATCATGTTTGAAATGATGCCGCACTCACTCGCTTCAAATTGTCTGTAATTCAGCGTTTTTTTTGCGCAGAATATTAAGAAGAATAAAATGAGAGATAATGAACAAAACTAAGAACTGTTTGATGTAAAAATGCAAAACACTTTCGAAGATTTTGGTTTTTTATATTTTAAATTTTAGTTAAGTTCATAACATTCTTCACATCCTTGTTTTGAGATTTTTAATTGGATAGTTGGGGAACTGCAACGAAACTGAAAGTTGTCAGTCAAGTTGGCAGTTGCCACATAACATTAAATCATTGTAAGCTACAGTACATAATATTCGCGCATTCACTGTATTGAATCCACGTATTACACGTTGAATCCAAATCAGCGACTTTTGAAAAAGTCACGTGCTTTTTGTGAAGGAATTATTAGAAATTCCGATCTGATTAGTTCTCACAAAATTCAATCAAATTTTCATTTTTTTTATTTGCTCTTCAAAAGAGATTCAACTATTATTTAAACTATTTATTTAAAAATAACAGTCACTACTATTGAATCAAATATTTTTCGTATTCGTTATGTTTATTGAACTTCACATTAAAAGTAAATCATACGTAAAATAGCTCTAATAGACCTTTAATGCCATATATACTGACTTAAATTCAATACATATTTATTTTACCTTTTGATTGAAGTCATTGCTCTCCTCCCCCATAACTTTTAGGTTTATACTCATATATTAACTTAAGAGACCATATGTTTTCAATTGTTGGCTGCATTTTCGTTACTTATAGTCTTTATGGCTTAATGAAGAAAAGCTTAGAAATTCAATCTTTTGACAAAAAAGTTTTTGATTTTTTATGCGACTGAATGTTCCACTTCTTATACTCGTAAGTCTTATTCTTTTACTACAGTAGTAACTTCTCTCCCAAATTCCCTCCAATACTCTCACATTCCCTTCTATTAGATTCTAAAATAAGAAACTCTTAAAAGTCTTGAGTTTGAATTTACATTAACTCACTCTAAAAGCCAAACCAAGTTAGAGTAGAGTCTATTTTTCATCTACTATTTGTTACATTAATTGTGTTTAGAGAGTCATATTGTATGCATTTTCTTATTTCATTTGTTAGATTTAAATGAATAGTATTTGCTTTAAAACAATTTGTTTTGGTATTTAAATGCGATAAGAAATGAACAAAATTGAAACAAATATTTTGAAATCACTTCACTCGTTTTTCTTTCAAATAATATTATTAATGATTTATAACACTTGAAGGCTGTATAAGTTGTATGAAATCTATATAATAACGCAGTCATGTTTCTTAACAGCTTTATATTTTCGACCAGTAATTTAGTGAATAAATTAAAGCAAAAATGTTTTCAATGTTTTGATCTGCAACTAATGTCAGTTACGCTGACCCACGAAAACAACTAATTTAATATGTTTTACGCATTACTTCTGATAATAGTATTCAACCAAAACATAGAATTACATAGAATTACATTCAATGACATCATCACAGAGTCGTTAATTGGAATTGAGTTATACTATAACAGAAATTTTAATTTTTGCAAAATTATTATATTCTCTTACTTAATATACAATTTGAGAGTTTATTTAGTTTGCAAATTATATACTCTCTTATTATTTTGACTATTTATTGACATTAACTCAAAGTGCAATTAAATTTCGTAATATGTTTCACTGCATTAACTATTCTCTCAAAACTTAAATGCATTGTAAAAATATTAAAAATATTTCTTGAGGCTAAATATGAATACATCTTTCTCTCTCCACTAATAGAGAATAATTTCGAAAATTATACTAAAAATTTTAAGTATAGTATTA
>JAUJYT010000673.1:0-16337 GCA_033996565.1 Nanhermannia nana
ATAAAACAGTCACTATTACTCCTGTCAATCATATAATGTACTGTAAGTACATTATGTACAGTAAGTAAAATAAAAACCTTTCATGTGCTATACATGAAAGTATATATTTTAATATCATCTTTATTTTTGTATTCAAGTGTATAACATGTCTTGAAACTATAGCATAACATAAATGCGAACTTGATTTAAGTGTGTAATAGATTCTGCGAATAATTTTCACATTAATAAATCCATTGACGAAAATAATAACTATAATTTTTATTCCCCTAATGGCAGAAAATGTTTTGCTTGAATAAGTCAATGCATTACAAACTTTCTATAAAAAGGTTTCTCACTTCAGATAATAGAAGTTCTATTCATCAGAAGCCTAAGTGTTAAACAGCTTAAACATATGTTATGAAAATAGTTAAATATTTGAGATAAAAAAATACTTAAGAAAAATTACGTAATAATTAGTATAAGAAAATATAATTCATTTCTGTTATAAAAATTGAGGAAAACTGTTTTTGAAGAATGAAAACTATTTCTTAATAGACCGCTAATAGTGCTAAAAGCTCTGCTCTTATTTAGATTTAAACATTTGTAAACAATTTAAGTGAAAAACTTATTCTTCTTAAAAACTATTCTTAAGAAATAAAAATTCAATTACACTAAAAACACATTAAACACTTTTATCGTATAAACACTAAAGTCAACTTTAATTAAAATTTTCCGGAATTGAATCAAATATTTATTTAATAGAAAAATGATATGATATATATATTTTAATAATTCCTTTAATATTGTATTCTAATAATTAATTATGATATTTAACAAATGAGTCAAATCGATATATAATTAATAGAATCAATAAATAAATTTATTTTCTAAAAATATTCTAAACATTAATTTCGGTCTAAGTTACAAATATTTGAATAACTAATAAAATGCATCCAATTATAAAAAATTGTAAATTGACTGATTTAACAGAAGGAACACTTTTTATGCTCTTTTTCTAAACGACAAAATAAAACTTTAGAGCAATAGATAAATGGAAAATGTAGTTCATCTCAATTTAATTGAAGAAGTATTTGAATTAATCAATATCTGAACAATAAATTTCATCGTCTGATTGTTTGTTGGTTAGCATTCGCGCAACATTAAGAGAAACCAATTTCTCAGTAATGCACTCCTTTTCATCATTTGAGCAGTCGATGAGTTCTACCGATATTTTATTGTCATATTTTCTATTCAATAAATTTAAATTAAATTAAAAAACAATAAAAACAATAACATAAACACAATCAATACCCCGACAAGATATGTGCGCAAAAAACTTTATCCAAAGTTAATTCAGTGAATGCTTTTCTGAAATAATTAAAATATTTAAAAATATATGACATGAATGAAAAATAGAATAATAAATACTGACATCGCCTGATCACTCCAAACGGCGGTTCGCTCGCAGTTAGTAATTAACGGTTCGATACCAAAGAGTGAGCAATGAATGGCAAAAGTGGGGATTTCTGTAAAAAACTTTTCCAACTTGTATATCAGCGCTCTTTTGACAACTAAGGTGTGGCCTAAATCAACATTAAATACTGTGCAACAGTTTGACTCGAATTCATTCTTCATTATCCGTCCCCTAAAATAATTATCATGTTTTTCATCTTTGTAGGCGACAAGACTTCCGATCGCATGAAATACATTAGGATTTTCTTTTCTTTCGCAATTCGAATAATGAGTTCTTAATAACAGAAAATATAAGTTAATATTGTGTTAAATGAAAATTAAAATAAATTACTTTAATTGAGTGCATAAACTTTTAAAGTCTGAGAAATCGATTTGTTCACTATTTAATGCCTTTCTGACATCTGAGTCGCTCATAGTTTGACTGCCAAACGGCAAAATGCCAAAGAAAGAAAAGGGAGACTGTATTCCTGTGACTTTAAACAAAACAGTAGAGCCCACTTCTAACTCAATGTCACTAAAATATAACGGTTCCTCTTCTGCATCCACTAAAGCAAACCCTAAATTTAAAACAAAATTTTATAATATAGAAAACAAGAGAATTCAAATTGTTTCCTAACGTTGATTTGGATTAACGTGAAGGAAAGGACAGCAATCTTTCAAACGACAGCCTTTGGCTGTTCCAAAATATTTACAGGTTTTCATGTCATTGGTATCTAAATATGAGCACAAAAATAGTAAATATCAATATATATAGAAATTGTGATTAATTAGAATAAAATTTATAAGTCATACGATATCCGAGAGTGACAGTGGAAGGATCGTCAGGAATTATATTGTAGTTATTGGTATCACAATAAGCGTCGTCTGCCATCGGATCCCAGTCATCATCTTGAGAACTACCACAAGACAATTCGGGCAGATATCGAACATTCATTTGTCCGTTCAAATTGTTGCTGGAGTTGACATTTGGTGTCCTTCCGTATGCTATCTCTATGAGTTGCTTTACTTCTGGAGGAGTTCTCTCTCTGCTGTCTCTTTCGGCGGACTCAACCCATTCTATATTATCAGTTATGGCATACTTTTGAATAACTAACTTAGAGTTAATCAGAATATCTTTAGCGGTCGGTTCTTTTGAGTCATTAGCCCATAAAAATAATTCGAGTTTTGAATCAAAACTAAAACTGGAAGATTTGTGACCGATATAAGCAGTGAGTATGCATTCCTGTTGAAAACCAGTCAAATCAGTGAAATAAATGACTGATTCTTCAGACCAATCATTGGATCCGTTCGGAGAAACGCCTGAAAGAGAACACTTGACTGCAAGTGCGGGACATGTAGAGAATCGAAGCGTTAATGGCATCAGATCTTTGATCTCTACTTCTTCTTCATTTCCATAATCAACATAACTGACTAACGCTTGATTATCAATGACTCGTAAAACTCTTACGCGATACCAGCGTTGGTCTTGACTGAACTGACACGACCAAAACGAACCAGTGGTCACGTGAAAGACTTGTGTTTCAACTGATGGCACATATTTTGAATAATAAGTGAAAAGTTGTTCGTCGAGATCATCGAGCTGCGCGATCCCTACCTGTGGGTCATTGATGTGTACGAAAAATTCTGACGGACTCACGATAGATGAGAGCTGAACTATAAGACCTTCACATGTGTCCGGTACTATAGGAGGAGGTATTTGTAAATTAATGTTAGAGTTAATACTCGATTGAAGCACACTATGAGACACAATTTTAGGTTGATTAAGAGGCGCACAAGTCTTTCCGTTACAATTACTGTAATTTGGAACTGATGGAGAAACACTTCCATTTCGAGTTTCATTACTATTTGGTTTTGATGATGACGTTTGCATTTCACTGAATGCTTCATTAGAAACATGATTCACAGTTGAATCGCAAACAATAGTTTCTGGTGTGACAGTGCTTTCATTGTCAAATTCAATTAGATTTTTGACTTCATTTTCTTGTTCATCGACGAATTCAGGCACTGGTAAATAATTAGACAGATTTTCTTGGGTTCCGTTTTCGAAAAGGATTATAATATCGACGGGATATAAAAGGCTATCGAGCACTTCACTAACTTGTTGAGCCCTCGAAAAGCTTGCTCTTAGTTTCTGCTTTTCCACGACATCTTTAAATTCATCGACAGATTTTTGAGGCCATCTGTGAGTTCCCAAATCGAATCCTTGCAAATAACAATTTACTGCCTGTTTATGTTTAGTTAATTCATTGGAAAGTTTCATCACTTTTGAGAGCGGCAACACTTCTTTGTTTCCCCAATCAATGAAAAGCACTTCAACTGATTTAATGGAATCATTTCCGTAATTAATATTAACGACTTGTGCCCTATACCAGTACCCATCGCTTGAATATATAGCCGCACAATACATACCAAGTTTTATATCAGCAGAAGTTAACTTAGTGTTTGCACATTTAGCCATTTCTTGCTGTTTCACTTGAATTACATGAATATAATCATTAACTTCTCTGCTATTAATATGGAGCCAAAAATTTGATGGAGAAGTGATGTATGCGATGCTTATGGGCATCACTTTACCAATCGGTACTTTAATTAATTTAAGTTTTAAGTTATTGTTTTCATCAAAAGTGTAAGAACCTTGAGATTCATTTAATACTTTAGGGTCAGTGCCAGAGTTTGGACACGAGTTGATCGTTGACGAGACCTGATTCTGCTGACAAACCTTTGGTCGAACACTAGCGCAGGCATTGGTTATTGAAGAGCGCTGCGAAGTGGCGTCATAGTAAGTGCCTTCACTTGTTGTCGTTTCTGAACTGTTTTGATGCGATTCAATCACTTCATTCTCTTTCGATTGGGTTAAACGCATTCCATTCAGGTCAGAGATTGAACTCAAAGCGTTCACTGAATTGGGTCTATCGCTCAGCACTATCTGTTCGCTAAAAGATGGCAAAGAGTTGACACTAATGTGTGAAAAAAGCATAATTTATTAGTTTCAGACGACAGAAACTAATAGCCCACACATGCGTTTGTTAATCATTATTGACAACAAAAATATAAATAACTAATACGAGTGTAATGTAAATGACCCAAAGCAGTCATTTATATGTAGTACAGGTATTTATTTTTATATCTTATAAATTTAAAGCAAAGCAGTTCTCAATTCTAATAAATGCCAAAATTTGGTTTCAAACAGAATTAAATAATGTGAAAAATTTGTTAACCCTTGTGGTTTGGGCACAACTATAAGGGAAAAGCAATTCAACAATTATTTAAATAGCAATTCAAGATTTCATGAATAACAAAAAAATAATACTTCATAACAGTCAACGATTTATAAGAAATTTTTTTTATAGATCACAAATCTATGTAAGCATACAAACTATTTTTCAAATTATCTCTCGCTTTTGCGGTTCATAAAAAACAACTTAAATAAGAATGAATTCTCAATTAGATATACATAGTTTTAAAAATTAAAAAAATGTTTTTATATTTTAAATGTAAACATTAATTAATATTACAGAGTAAGTTGACGTTCCATACAGTAGCGCACACATTATAATGCAATCATTAGACAATGTTCAACAGCAGCTAATTATAGCAGACTTTAAATTGAGGTTTAGATTAAAGGAAACTCAGTTAGACTTCACAAATACTTTTGTACTAAAGACAAAAATAAAAAAAGGGTTTCATTTTACATAAAATTGATCTCAACAACAAAGGCGAACAATAATCTAAACTACGTTTTAATTAAAAACAATAAGTTTTATATTTTTATTTTAAAAAATTAATAAACTGAGTGAAAAGTAATTTATCAAAAGTTTATTTATTTGTGATATCATATCAGTCAACGACATGTCTGTTCTCTGGGATCACATTCATTGCAGAACAGACATTATTGGGTCAGATGTTTGAAAATTTAATTATATTTATAGACTTTAGGTCTCAACTCATTTATGCAATGCCTGGAAAGACCCCAAAAATGAAATAATATTTTCAATACTTTTAATGAAATCATCTTTTTGTTATTTATATTTGAATCGAATCTATAAAACCATTAAATTTATCGATAATTAAACATTGAAAGCAATTATATAAAAAAGATATAAAGCGCTGAATATATCTATTATTTAAATAAATATGAGTTAAGACAGTGTTAAGAAATGAGGAAATGCGTGGACACTTACATGGATTGCAATCCATTGCCATTATTTAACACATTTTTGGCGAATTCGAGAGCTTTTTCTTTAATGAGATCTCTTTCAGTCAGTTTAGAGATAAGTAAATCATTTTCTATTCGCAAGTCTTCTATTTCTGTTCTGAACATTACTTTCTCTTCTTTGAGACTTTCGTTTTCAAAGACTAATCCCTCGTTCTCTTCAATGAGGTTCAGTTTCTCTTCTTTAAGTGCAATAAAATCACGAATCACTTCATAAAGAGATTCTTCGCAAGCAGTCAAACATGACTTCAATGAACTCAGATTTTGCTTAAGCCTATGTATCCGTTCGTTTATTTGGCTTTCTCTGTCTGCCATCGCCTTAATTACAGCCAATATTTCTATCAAATCATTCAAATTAGACATAAATCCAAATTAGATTTCATTTTATCAAAAGATAAGCGATTATTAAATACTTTAATGAAACGGAGAAAAACCAAAATAGAGATAAGTGAACCAAAAATATGAAACCAAATGGAAGTCAAATGACTTAATGACTCAAATCTAAAACAGAAGTGAATTAAAGTGATGTCAAAATAAAGTCTCAGTTAAGGAGAGATAGCATTGAAGGCATTGAAGTAATAATAAAAGTACAAAAATTGGCGCATTTGGCATACCTTCAGTCTATACCATCAGTCCATACCATGTGGTTATTTATATAACGATCACAACTGTTTAGCTCTAATCTATAGTCACTATCGTATCACATTATACACACCGCACGTGACATCAACGCATGCGCACTCACACGCATTCCGCACAACTGTTTGGTGTTTTTCATAATGTCCATAAATGACGTCACACAAGAAAATGTGGGAAAGCTTTGGTCGAAAGTAATTTGAGTGATGACTGTTTGGGCATCACTTGTGAACAGTTGGATATAATATTAAACTGAAATCTAATTTTTAGATTTGATAACCCCTCACCTCGTGTTACATTACTATTACTTTACGTTTTACGGCGATTATGCTTAGCCTTTGACCCGACCCCACACACACTTAGAGTGCACGTAATTAATGAATGTTTGTCAGGGACTGAATACAAACAAAAAGTGATTCACTTAAGACATATACCACATAAACAAACCTATAATATAGATAGTAATACACGTGTATTATTGCTGTTGTTTATAAATAAGGTTTACTTTTATTAAAATATTTATTTTTTATATAATATGAAAACAATTTCAATCCAAACAAATCACAGTATTATTGGTTAGAAATGTATTTATCGTTAGAATGTTTGACACAATTATTATTTGTGTTAATAATAATAATGTTGTTATCATTAGTGATAATAAGTTTAATATTAAGACTAATTTCAAATCCGATTCCAAACATAATTCGTTATGAAAGCGAAAAATATTTTTTAGACCCCAAAACAAATACCAAAATAACATTTGGATCTCTGGTCACAGACGAGCCGTCAGTCTATCTGTCGGTCATTATTCCGGCGTTTAATGAAGAGCAGAGATTACCGAAAATGTTAAACGAATGCATCGATTATTTGGAAAACAGATGTCTTAATGAGAAATCATTTAATTATGAGATAATAGTAGTCGACGACGGAAGTGATGACAATACGAGTGAAGTTGCGCTCAATTATGTCAAAAGTTACGGCATTAATAAGATTAGAGTTCTGACTCTCGAGAAAAATCGTGGTAAAGGAGGAGCTGTTAGACTGGGAGTGCTCTCAGCCAGAGGTGAGCTCTTGCTGTTCGCCGACGCAGACGGGGCCACAAAGTTCGCGGATTTCCATAAATTGGAGGCTTTTATGATAGAAAATAAAAAGAGTGATCGGCCGGCGATTGCCATCGGATCGAGAGCTCATCTCCAGAACGATTCCATTGCTTCTCGTTCTCTGTTTCGTACAATTCTTATGTATGGCTTTCACTTTGGGGTCTGGTTTCTGGCCGTTCGCACCATAAAAGACACTCAATGCGGGTTCAAATTGTTTGACAGAAATATTGCAAAACTGCTGTTCACTCACATCCACGTCGAGAAGTGGGCTTTTGATGTGGAACTGCTACTCATCGCAGAGAAATTAAAATGTAATATCAGTGAAATTGCAGTCAATTGGACTGAAATCGACGGTTCAAAAGTTGTTCCCTTTTGGAGTTGGCTTCAAATGGGAAAAGATGTGGCAATTATTTCATTAAAATATAAAATCGGTGCATGTCTTGTACCTCAACTCAAAACTAAAATTAATTAAATTTAACTTTTATTAAGTACTGATATTCTGTACATTAGTCATGACATAAATATTTAATTTAAAAAATATGTATTTTTAATAAATTCTTATTTATTGGGATATTGAAAATTTCTTTTGTACAATACGTTTAAATGTTTTATTTGTATTTATTATTTGGTTGAGATCTAATTCTTCAACTAATAGTGATCTGTGAAGTGAATGCCAATACCTTTTTGGCAAAATAAGTGCCAATTCTTTCCTATTAAGCCATTCATAATCACTACAAAACTCATTATTCAAACAGAAATCACCGCTAATATGATAGGCTTTGAAGAAAAATACTTTCGCGCCTTTAATGTTAGTCTCTTTAGTGAGAACAGACGGATATCTATACGAATATAGAGCCGACGGAACGTTTCCCAAGAAATTCACTTTCAATTGATTGCCACCAAAACTAATGAGAGCTCTTTCGGCAGTTTCTCTCATAGTCTCTCCCTTTATATGTGGAGTTTGTGGTAAAAGCCAATGATATTTGTCGCCCAACCTTTGTTTGCACACAAGCATTAGGTGTCGGTCAAGACATCGATTCAATGATTTCTTGTCATTAATAACATCTGATTCTAAACATAAGTAAAAAATGAGTCAAATCTTAAAACCAAATAATTGTAATAATAATAACAAATACGTGTAATTCTCGGCGCTTTTGTGAATCGCTTGACCTCTTCATTACAGACTTCTTCAAAGTCTTGTGCGGTCTGTTTTGCGGCGGCGTCCAAGTCCTTCTCGTCCACTTTGACTCCGCTCGCGATTCGTTGTGTCCGACGTCTGAAGTGATGGCAATATTAATATCAATACCATTAATAAGTGATTGTCTTAAGAAATGAATGAATGCTTACAAGTCTTCGAAATGTCTCATCTCGTGGTCTGAATAAAGGCTATGATTGACCTCAACTCTGGACATAATATTCGCCACTTTAGTGTCCAACCAATTCATCTCTGGACTTATTTGTGGGACTCTTTGCACACAAACGGCACTCAATAAATGCCATTCACTTGTATTGCGATTTATTATAAAATTTATTATTTTTGATTTGTAATTACTATTAATTATTAACTTAAAAGTTGAGTTCATTTTTAATTTAAATAAAAGTTTTATATTTTTATTATTATGTTTGACTCGAGTTTAGGTTTGTTTTCATATCAATATTGATATAAATTTTCATATATTTCAGAGACATCTTTGGCAGAGTTTTAACATTAATAAAAATTCTTCAATTTTGAGCGCAATTTTCAAATATAAAAAATTTCATCAAAAACATTGTGATTAAACTTATTTTTTATTCTTGCAATTTATATCATTACAGCATAAGATTTTAATAAATTTTTATTATTAAAAATGTATTAAAACAAGATTTAGTTGAGCTTAAGTGAAAATAAAATCCTTTCTTTAATAGAATAGTTTATAACTATTTGTAGTTTTTATATTTTATAAATATATTCTCAAACCGATTGATAAATACTTAAACACAAAAGTTCTGCTCTAAAACTTTCCCTTCAAAAGTCACGTTCATCACAAGTTCAATAATAATATATAAAATATTTATATTATTTATTGGCAAAAATTTTTATAATACTTATATTTTAATAAACTATAAAGTGATAAACAAAACAAAAACTCAAAATTTCATCAAATAATTAAACTTATATAAAACTCAATGATATATAAGAATTAGTTATTCAATAGTAAATAATACTAAGGTTGAGGTAATCAATGTTTTATAGATTTATGAATCACTAGTCAAACAAGTATTATATCAAATATTAACCAATTATTTATAAAATTTTGTTAAACTTTATACTATTTATATATCTCATCAAATGAAAAAATATGTATAAAAAATAGTTTACTTCCAAACTCTGGTATTTAGAAAATGTTAAAAAATACTATTCATGTAATTAATAGGAATCATAGCTTGAATTTATTGATAGGATAATGTTCTTTATAAACTTCTAAATGCTTTTTAAGTTCATCCGATTGTTCTTTAATATTATTTGGCATTTCATCGTAAACATCATTAAACATTTCCATCCAATTTGGTTTCAGTAGTTTTTCTGCATTAGCGAAAGCAGACATCACTTGTCTTTTTGCCTCTTCTTTCCAACTTTTTTCCTCCTCATCGCTCCACCACTTCTTATTTTCCATGAATTTTCTTAGTCTGGAAATTGGGTGATCCTTTTGGTGCCAAAGTCTCACTTCATCAACACTACGATAAGCACTTGAGTCATCAGATGTGGAGTGGTGTCCAATTCTGTATGTCATGGCCTGTGTTTCAATTTTGATTAATTAATTGATTTACAAACGTTATCAAAAATTACTGATATTTAAAATTAGTCAAAATGTTTGCCTCAATTAAAACAGGTCGCGATTCTTCAATGCATATATTTCTTGCAGCACAGGTCGCGTTATAAACAGCTAATACATCATTGCCATCAACTCTTATGGAAGGTATACCAAAGGCTGGTCCTCGAGAGGCTTTAAATAAATTATTTTTACATTAGACTAATACCAGTATTAATAACTCGTGAGTTATTAGTTTAAATCAATTATTTAATATTGCATATCAACTACAGGTATGTATTGGTAAACTGTATACCAGTAGTACCGATACTCTAATATCAATTTAATCTTAAATACCAATTCCGTCTCCTCTATACTGTTCATGTGTTGGCGTTGATATCGCATAACCATTATTACGACTGAATCAAAAGAAATAATTATAAACAGTAATTAAAAGCTGAAAATATTATAACTTATAAAATAATGAAATACCAGAAGAATATGATGGGAGCGTCTAAAGTGGCAGCAAAGTTGAGAGCCGCGTGAGCGTCGCCTTCAGAAGCAGCCCCTTCTCCGAAATAACAAATAACTACTCTTCCCTTTGCCTCTCGTTTTAGAGCATACGCAGAGCCCACTGCCTGAGGCATTTGTGTGGCCAATGGAGAAGATATTGCAACGAAATTGTGTTCTCGACTTCCATAATGAACAGGCATTTGTCTGCCTTTTTGCAAATCATCACAATTTCCATAGCATTGAGCCATAAATTTTTCTAATTTGAATCCTCTCCACATTAAAACACCTGTTTTTATGTCAATTTTGATTATTAATGAGTTGAGTTTGAGTTCATATAAAATACTGTGTAAGTAAATGATTAAAAGGAAGACAAGACCTGCTTCTCTGTATTGTCCGAACACAATATCATCATTATTTATGGCAGCGGCTGAACCAAAATGAGTGCCTTCTTCGCCATAATTAGTCATATAGAAAGAAATCCTTCCCTGACGTTGAGATTCATAGAGAACTCTATCCATTGAGTTCAATATTGTCATCCCTGACATAATATTAATATAATATATTATAATATTATATAATAAATGTTAAAATCATGTTGTGATCAACTTTTCTATTACTGCGTCTTATGTGGAATGCATTCAAGAAAATCAACAATTGTCTCATCTCTAACATGTCTAACATATAAGAAACAGATGCATAACTTCTACCAATTTTTGAAATACCGGTAACTATTTATTTAATATATGGAACAATTTGTTTGACAACTATTGATATTACACTACATTTATATGACTTATGTCTATACTTATGTCTATCGAAACATAACTAATATTACTGTAATATAACTCTAAATACAAACAACATATGTAAGTAAGTTTTGAAACCTTTATAAATCTTTGTTATCATTTCTTGGCTTAGGTTTGGGTCTTGCGTGGGATTAATGACAACTCCGTCCCGACTCATGACCCGATAGACAGGGATTCCGTCGTAAGTCTCCGGAACAATGAATTCCAAACTATGGCACCATTTCGATCTCGAGCCCGGAAATTCTGGCTTATCTTCAACTGAAGAGTCAGTCAATGGCAGCGAAGAGGCGTTTGAACACAAGTGTGTTAATTGTTGTCCAAAATAACAATATTTGTTAAGCAATGAATTGTTTTGCTTTGAAATCAACTTTTTGTGACTCAACAATAGCTTTCTTAATAACATAATTCACTCTAAATCTTAACTTTAACTTAAAAAACACTTTAATTTTTGAGATTTTTGTCTATGTTTTTCTAAATAAAGATGTTTTTCTCACAAGTTTTGATTATTAGTTATAATTTATAATAATCTCACACTTGGATTGCTTTATCACAAACTATTGCACAATATGTTTATCAATTGATTCATATTATTCCGTAATATTATACATTTGTTTGTTTTTAAATTAATAAAAACTCCATCTATTGGTCAAAACTCAACTGTACTTAAGGCACAAAAATTCAAAAACAATAAACTTAAGAATATTATAGAATTTGCAGAATTTTCCTCTAAAACTGCCCAAAAAATCATTAAAATTTAAGAATTTGTCACTTTTTGATTAGGAATTAAGTGAAGATTTCAGATAAATAACTTATTTTATAAGATTTTAAAAATTTTTGAGCCAATTATTAATTTGAAAGCATTTTAATCGCTATTAATGATTAACTAAATGATAAATTAACTGTAGATTTCGATTATAAATACAAATTAATCTCAAAATTAAATTAATTTTATTGAAAAACAAATCAATAAAAACATATAAACTTAAAAATGATTAATTAATTCGGAAATAATTGATGTCAAAAATACAGTGCAACAAATCTTTTAGTTTCGTAAAAATAAATGAATTAATAATTTACAAACTCTAAGTTGTATTTAATTATATAACTTCTGAGTTTGACATTTCTGTTCTTAATTGAGAAACAGCTTTCTTGATGTCATAATTATTTATTTCTAACACTTGTTTAGCGGTTTGTTGAGACAATTTTTGGTCATTAACGAGAAGTAATGTGATTCTGAGTGCTCTGTCCCTCAACTTAGCGTTTGCAGGCATCAGATCAATCATCAAATTTTCCAAACACTTCCCGTACTGAACCATTGATAGAGTGGTCAACATGTTTAGTATACATTTGGTTGCAGTGCCCGACTTGAGTCTTGTACTTCCTGTTAAAACTTCAGGACCGGTGTTCACCGCTATAATTAAGTCGAGATCTAATTTTGATGAAAGGTTTGGATTAAAGGTCAAAAGACAAGTAAATGCTTTTCGATTGAGAGCAGCATAGAGTGAGCCCCAAACGAATGGTGTGCGACCACAGGCAGCAATTCCCAGCACCACATCGTTCTCATTAATATCTTTTTCTTCGATAGCATTAATTCCATCAACAATTGAATCTTCTGCGCCTTCGATTGAAGATTGAATAGCTTTAGTCCCACCGGCGATAATACCTTAGAGTTAGTGCAAACACAATATCAGAATCAAAGTCTATCAATAAATTAGAATTTAACTCATTTCATACCCTGAACCCAATGTGGCGGTGCTTTGAAAGTCGGCGGACACTCACTGTTAAAGTGCACAAATGCATAGCAATGTAATTGAGACAATTTATTGATATTTAACATGAAAAATATTTAAATAAAAAGTAGTCAATAATCGAGACAATACCTCGCATCGAGAATTCCAAGTCTACCACTAGTTCCCGCGCCCACATAGAACAGTCGGCCGCCATTCTTGAACGCATAAGTTATTCGTTTAATTAATATCTCAATGGAATCGATATGTTTACTCATTTCTATGAAACTATTAGACTCTTCACTAATCATCAATTGAATGGCTTCCCTAATAGGCATTGTATCCAAATTCATAGACCGCGGATTTCTTATTTCTGTGGCTGGAAGTGATTGTGAAATTGGAAGTACCATTTGAGCCAATTGTTCGTTTGTCAGTTGATTGACTGCTGAGCCGTTTTCAATGATAGCATTTGTAGTTTCATTATTCGTTATCATTTTGAGTGCTCCCAAAACTGTATCCTTAAGTATAATAAGAGCTGCGTTTAACGACTTTTCGCGAAGTTTTTTTGACAATTCATTAGAAAATGTTTCACTTCTACTCAATAGACTACCCGTTAATCCTATTTGAATCGCATTGTCTTCTATTTTCTTACCATTTTTTAATTTATTGACTAAACATATTATGTCATTAACAAGATCTTCAATCGCAGTGTTAATAACTTTCTTTGCGATAAGATTTCCAGTGAGAGATAATTTTATGATTAATTGCGCCAATTCTGCGATTTCTGATTTACTGGCGACTAAACTCCAACTCACGAGTTCATAGATAGACAACAAATTGAGATGTTTTAATATTAAATTCATTAGCACTGATCTGTCTTCATGTGATTCTTCTTCATTGAAATGATTGTATTCATAATCCTTTAAAGCTTCTCTCAAAGCCATATGTGATATGCTATATCCCGAACCCCTATCACCTGAGATTCAGATATTTATATTCTTGAGTTATTCAATTAATATTAAGATATTTTATTAAAAAATCAAACCCAGAATATGACCGTATCCTCCAATTTTAGCAGTCATTTCTCCATTATTTCCATAACAGCACGAACCGGTCCCCGAAATTACAATGCATTTGATCGCATATTTATTGTCGTCAATACAGGCCAATGCAGTTTCCAAATCATTACCAACCCATACACTGTCTAAATTAGGCCAAACTTTATTAACTACTTTTCGTAATGCCTGAAAATTACAATTATAAAAAAATTATAAATTATAATAATAGAAAATTAACGAAATATATAACTATTTTAAAAGTGAACAATAGTAGCAAAGTCTAGAAGTGAATTGATTTGCTTTAATGACCTTTTTGTCCTGTTCTGCTATCACTCCCGGCATACCTATTGCCAGTCTGCTGATCTCATGCTTAGAAGTTGTTGTCTTAATGTCATTCAGAAACGATTCCAATTGGTTTGGTTTCAATAACTTGAAGTTTGCGGGACCGAAATGGAAGCGCTTCACGTTCTTGTGGTCATCAATATTTTGCAGATAAATAGCGACTGTATTGGTGGCCCCGCTTTCTATTGCGAGTGACATCTCATATAATTTAATACTATATCTGAATATATTTTTCTCAAAATGAAATTAAAAGAAAAAACTTTTTAAAAATTATTTATGAAAATTTATGCGTAATTATCGCAGTAATAGTAGATTACAATGGAATGACATGTACTCCACTATTAAATTTGTTGAAATAAACTTTTATTAATAAAAAGTTAAGGATTTTTTTTGATAAATAGTTGGCTCCCAATACAGGACATGAGGCAAGGCTATCATGAGATACACTTTTACTGATATGATACTAATTATTAGGGCTGTGAATTCTATGAAAAAGCATGTTTTGATTCTTAATTCATATCATATGCAATCGTCAAAATCTATCCGAATCATGAAATAAGCATTAATATGAACTAACTTTCAATTTGCATATTTTGCATATTTTAGCCAAAATTTTTAATAAATGCATATTTTGGCAACTTTTGAAAATTATTGCATATTTTCTTGCTTTTTTTTATTAAAAATACTTAATTTAATCTAATTTCAAAATATCTTGCTGTCGATTCCCCTTTTATTTTTGTATAATTATTTAAAAACCAAAGGTTTTCTCCCGATTTTAAGCTGTGCAGGAAATGTCCATGTCCAGAAATGTTATGTTATGTTATGTGTGTTATGTTATGTTATGTTATGTCCAGAAAATGGCGCTATTAGAAGCGGTAAATATACATCTTATGATATTTTTTTGTAAAATAATCCCAAAAGTTTTCTTTTGCAAATTTAAAAATGTATATCTTAAATTATTTCTAATTTGAATTAATTTTAAAAGTTGAAAAATTTTTAGATTCTATTAAATAATTTAATTTTCTCTTAATTTTATTTGCATATTTTGTGCCTATAATTGCATATTTTGGGGTTTTTTCGTGCATATTTGCATGCATATTTTTCACAGCCCTACTAATTATCAAATAAGTTGTCAGTGAAACGGCTTTGCATTAATCAGAACTTGGATTTTTCGGATTTAACATCAAATTTACAATAGAAGTGTTTCTGTAAAATGTTATATATGTAATACTGTACTGTATAGCAGCGGTTCTCAACTTGCCTTTTACGACTCACTGGTGGGCCGCAGAGTTTAAAAAATTAACATTAAGCTCTATGAGAATCATGTGATTTACTCTATGCAAGTGGGCCGCGAGGCAAAAAAGGTTGAGAACTACTGATTTAAAACTACATGTGAGTGTTCAAAGCGTACGTTAATTTCTTACTCGGTTTACAATATTGTCAGCATATTTTATCTCAAAAAATTTCGCTGAAGTCAATCTTTTGAAGTTTTTTTGTTTCTCTCAATTAGTTATGTACAAAATGTAGAACCAGTTAGGGGCCATCCACATAGTGCGCACGTAGTGAAGGGGGGAGGGAGAATCAGCCAAAAGCGTGCATGTATATAAAAGGGGGTATTAGAAAATAGTGCGCACTCTTTTATGGGGGAGGGGGTAATTTGAATAACACGTGTTGTTATATTATAAATTCATAAGATTACAT
>JAUJYT010000674.1:0-16323 GCA_033996565.1 Nanhermannia nana
GAAGCCTATTGTAAAAATGCAAAAATTTTTATAATAGAAGTCTATGAGAAAATTCGACATTTAAAGTCGAATAACTCAAAAAGTACTGATCGTAGAATTTTTTAAAATGCTAACAATGCTTCTCAGTTGATTTTGAACAAGAATCGATCGATAAAAAAAACAATTTTTTTAAAAATTGGTGGGGCATTTGGTTCATGCTGGCCAATAATTGTAAAGTTCAACAATTTATAATTGTATTGTTTAAATATTTATATTTTAAATTATTGCTCTCTCCTATGTTATGAAATGCATTGAAAGTAATTCCAAACTTATGAATATATTGCACATTACAGATAGCGATTTGATAAAACAAAATTGTGATAACAGTTAATTCTATTGGATTGCATTTAGACTTTAAATAAGTTATCAATTTATTACATATACAGTATAGTACTGTTTAATTTCTCGATATCTCATGAAAGAAAATTAAAAAAATAAATGCAATTTCAACAAATGCATTGAATCAAAGCTCATAATAACAATTTTTATTACATTCTCCAAATGCACAGATGTCTAAAATTATTCTCATTATTAAATTGCATGAAAGATAAAAAGTTATAAAACTAAGTAATGTAATACGTGAAACATTTCTTTGTATGTCTTAATACAGAGTAAGTCTTTAATTCTCGTTTACAAACATTTATATAAGATTTTATCAAAAGTAGGAATTTTCAAACACTTTAGTATAAAATATTTTATAAAATCAAATCAAAGTCTAGTCAATAAAAATTTGATACACAGAAAGTGGAAAAATTTGTTTGCATTGTTTGCATCGCAATGGAATAGCAATTTGAAAGAAAAAACAGGAAAATCATTGTTTAATAATAATAATAAAAATATTCAGTATTTGAGAGTCTGAAAAAGTATATGTACTGACAAATTAGAAGAACAAACAAATGCTTTGACTGGTTTTTCTCGCACTTTAAAGTACAGGACTAACCAACTCTACCGATTGCAACACAACAGCTCGAGTGCACACATTTATTAGTATTTCCTCACATTTCATCACAGAAGTGCAATCACATTAAAGACTAGCTCTCAGCCAATCTCTATACAGACATTAATTTCTATGATATAATGTGTTTGCTATGAATGTAGAAATGCATTCGCCTTCGTGTTAAAGAAAGTACTGTTACAGTATTAGAGTAATACTGTTTTAATATAAGGTGCCTTTGAGTCTCACCAGCACTAGTAATATGACCTTTAAGTTATCTCAATTGAATCGAATAAACGATTTGAGAGTTCATATTAAATGCATTGCATTTCAATAATACATTCAAATTAACTTCAAGTTTGATTGTTTCAAAGTTTGAGGAAAGTGTAAATTGTATTCAAATGTCGAGCGTATATGCGCTGCGTTTTCATATTGTTGGGAAAAATTGCATAAATTCAGGTATAACTGAGATAAAGCCGTCTAATGCTAACAGAGAGGAGAAGCAGCTTAAGTATAAGATAATGAGAAAGATAGGCGAAGGAACCTTTGGGCAAGTCTTTGAAGCGGAACACATCAATACCTGCAAAGTGGTGGCCATCAAGAAAATTATGAGTCGCTGCAAAAGTGATGCTTATGTCGAAAATGAAATTAAATTACTGCAAGTTATGAAACATAAGAACATAATAAAGTTAATTGAAATTTTTCAATCAAAAGACTTTGCAATCAGTAATAGCAGTAATGACTCCATTCAATATCTAGTGCTCGAGTTCTGTGATTTCGATTTGTGCCAACTTTTACGCAATAATCAAATAAAGTTATCGTTGGCAGAAATCAAGAATATTGTGTATCAGATCTTCGAAGGACTTTCATATATTCATCAAAAAGCTATACTTCATAGAGATCTAAAACCAGCAAATATTTTGATTAAAAAATCAGGATTTGTCAGAATTGCAGACTTTGGTCACGCGAAGCCCTTATATTCATATTCACCAAATGGGTTCTCATCTAAAGTGGTGACACTCGCATATCGTCCACCAGAGCTATTACTGGGACATCGATTTTATGGAACTTCAGTTGATATGTGGAGTATGGGTTGTATTTTTGCTGAAATGTGGACCAGAACTCCTATTTTTCCGGGTGTTGATGAATATCATCAGTTAATGGCAAGTTAACCACTGAATCAGAGTCTGTTGGCATCGGTTTAATAAAGGGTTAGGTTTTAGTGAAATACATATTTGCTTAACAGCAAAGCCAACACTCCTGTAATAACCGCTCTAAACAGACTAGAAATTGAAATAGTGGTCGGGTTAGGGATAGAGAGTGTCCACTATTGTATTAATTACTCTGAACTGATTATCATATATGGAATATGATCTCTTGAGCCCATCCATACTAACAAACCCTGATTCATGCGATTAAAATAACAATTAATATAAGAAATGCTTATTTGTAACAAATCATTATATTTACAGTTAATCAGCAAACTCTGCGGTCCTATCAATTCAACGACATTCTTAGGATTGAATGACTTTTATTATTTATCTGATCTATATTTGCCACAACTCTATCCCAGACGTGTCAAAGAAATGCTTGTCAATGAGTGCATTGATGACCCAAATGCTGCTGATTTGTTTGACAGATTATTATGTATTAATCCCTCCAAAAGAATAAGTTCCAGATCTGCTTTAAATCATCAATTTTTTATTAGTGATCCCAAAGCGTGCGATATCTCAGAAACTCTTCGGAAGTGAAATAAACTAATAGTTTGTTATTTAAGTGAAATTAAAGCTATAATTAAATAGAAATATTGACTCCTTCTAAGAATTCAAAGATTATATTACTTTCTTTAAATTGTTTAATACTAGGAATGAGTTAATAAAATGTAAGTAAATAGAAGAAAATGAATGTGCTGTAAACTAAAATGCTTTAATTTACTAAATTTCTAAATCTTTTTGAATGTCATTTCGCATTATCTCATCACTGATAAGCAGTTTTATTAAAATAAATTTAAGCTTTGGTATGATTAACGTGAATGAAATATTAATTGACTGTATTTTTCAAACTCATAAATTAGATGGTTATTAAAATTAAATTATTTGATATTTGGGAATTGCATAACATTATTTGTTTAGTTTTTATGAATATTTCCTGAAAGAACATATTCAAAATAATTGATTAATTCTTTATATGTCAGATCATTCATATCTAAAGAATCCGTTTGATAAAAGATTAATTTCATATTTAATAGTAATCCCTTTGTTATCAATTATTTCCTCAAATAGCTTCATAAAAGAGTGAACTCATAAATACTATCATTAATTTATATTCTACTGATAAAAAAGTTTTCCAATGTAACTCAATTTTGAATTCTATTGAGTTAAAAGTTTTTACGCAAAATTTACATTTATTAATAATAGGCCGACATATACTAGCGTTTCAGTATAAAGAATCAAAATTCAATTCCACATGAAAGGGGAGTTGAAACAGAATCAGTAAAAATCAGTGAAATTAAAGTGAGAGTATAATTAATGCAGGTTTAGTCTTTTTAAAACTTAGTGGATGTGGAATAGATTCAAAAATTTATTTATTTGACTCCATTTCAAGTTCATTCAATATTTGTGCGAAAAGAAATTCTTGAAACAGCCTCTCACAGAATATAATATAAAACAGAATTCTCGCAATAATATAAAAAATACAATTATTTAAAAATGAAGACCAGCGTACAGACCAATGGACGGGAGTCGCAAAACTATATATTCATTTTGTTACGCAATACGAGTCAAATTAAAAAGAAAAAAATCTATTTCCCGATTGACGTTTCATAATATTTTCAGGGAATCGAAGACATATCGGGTTATCTCTAACTTAATCGCACAAAGTTCGCAACTTTTTTTTCTCATTTTTAGCATTCTTTATGCTGATTTTCTTTCTATATAATCTGATTTTAAATCATTTTTGATATGCGAACACAAATCATTTTTATCAATAATTATCATAAAATTCTTGTTACATTAGTTTCTATTATCGATAGAAACAAATAATGAAATCAGATTTATTGTTTTAATATAAATAATAGTATAAGTGTACCTGTTAATATTATTTCTAAACTAAGATAAAACATGTATTTAAATAAGGCGTTCTTTTATTTAGAAAGAAGTGATTTATTCGCTCTTTTATAAGACAATGCAGTTGAAGGCAACGCAAAATGTATTGGTGAATGAAAATGAAAAGAAATCTAAAGGATTGTCTTTAATTTCAGCTGTTGTTTTTATAGTCGGAGAATTGGCCGGAAGTGGCGTTCTTGCGCTGCCTAAAGCTCTCTCCCAAACAGGTCTCTTATTGTTAAACTTCATGGAATAAGAAAAACTTATAAACTATTTATTTTGAAGGTTGGATTGGAATTGTTCTTTTGGTTGTATTGGGAATCAATGCGGGATATTCTGGAGTATGTCTCGCGAGGTGTTGGATAATATTGGAGGAGAGATGGGAGGAATACAGGGGTCATGTTAGGAAGCCTTTCGCTGCTATCGGATATCGTGCGGGCGGCAAATGGATGATGTATGCGATGTTATTCTGTTGTTATATTTATTATTTATTATAAATAGAATTGAAAAATATTCATTCATTTTAAGATAGAATGCTTTCAGCCCTTATTAATACTCAAGATGTTTGATTAGTTGTATATTTGAGAGTTTGGATATGATTTTAATTTTGAGTATACATAACAGAAAGTCATTAAAGTAATCCCTTTCTTACCAGTAATTATATACAAAATTTAATTAAATTAAATTAATTAGAGCTCATAAACGGTTCAATTTAATAATTATTTTATTAAATTCTATAACTTTCCACTTTTCTCTGCAAAATATTTTGCTTAACAAAGAAAAGTATTTTCAAACTTATAATAAAAGCATTAAATGAATAATTTCTAAATAAATTTTCAAATTAATATTTAAATCCGATTTAAAATTGAAAATAAGGTATTTATGCTCCGCATGTATGGACATCACATTCTTTGGAGGCGCAACAGTTTATCTTCTACTTTGCTCTGAATTAATGCAATCAATAACACAATCATTTATAAAAAACTTGACATTTTGTGATTGGATTCCAATAATGGCACTCATATTATTGCCCTTAACGTGGTTGGGCTCACCCGAAGACTTCTGGCCCGCGGCTTTCGGGGCTTTGGGCGCAACAATCATTGGTTGCGTTCTTTTATTAATTAATATAATTACAGACACGTCTCAGAGCACATCTAATGTTGAATATGATTCGCCATCATTTCAATCATTCTTTCTGGGTTTGGGAATAATCACATTCGCGTTTGGGGGCGCCGGAGCCTTCCCTACCTTTCAAAATGATATGAAGGATAAACGCAAATTCCCTTTAGCTGTCAGTATAGGATTTGCAGGTATTCTCTGTCTCAGTATTTACTCAATTTTATAATTTAATATTTTTCTATTTTTTGTAGCTTTAATAGTACTTTATTTACCAGTTTTTGTCACTGGATATAAAATATATGGAAATAAAGTTACTACTAATATATTAGACAAAGTTGACGGTGGAACCCTTCGAACTATTACACAGTCATTATTCGCGTTGCACTTATTCCTAGCCTTCCTCATTCTCATAAATCCGGTGGCTCTCGAGTTTGAAGACTTAATAAATATACCAAAAAGTAAAAAATTCGTATTTTATTTTTCAAATATTTAAATTTAAAAATCCAAATGAATCTGAAGTCTGCAATATTCTCAATTCACTATTATTATTTGAGTTCATCATTTATATTTATTTAAGGTTTTATACCGACTGTGCTTTTTAAGTTTCTAATTTTGAATTAATTGAAGTTAAAGTTTATTTGAGTTAAAGTTTATGATAACAAATTAAATAATTAAAGTTATTGTTTCTTTAAAGTTAAAGTTTAAAATATAAAAATCTACAAAAAAAATATTAATCAAAGTTAGAATTAAAGTTTAGTACTTTAACTCAAATAAAATAAAATTAAAGTTAAAGTTTAGAAATATTTAATTTTTTATTATAGCAAGAGTTATAGTTAACTTTAAATACATTAAAGTTAACTCTAATATTAAAGTTAATTTAAAAAGCACTAATACCGACATTCAATATAATATTGAGTCAAATATATATTCAATACTTAAACTATATTTCAATTTATACATAATTCAAATCCAAAGCACCGGAAAACCGTCGGTTATTTCAATTTTCAACTTCTATTTTAGTGTATTTGAGAAGAAATATTTTCTCTTTATAAATAAAACTATGAGAAAAACAAATTAATTTTTTGCCCCAAAAGACCCAAAAATTATGATCAGTCAGTAATTTAAAGGCAAATCAACCCTTAAGTTAATGCTCCAAATGATGATTTCTTTTTTATAAAAAAAATATGTGATTTGGGTGAGCTATCATTGAATTGTTTGATGTTGTAAAAGCTCCGATACATAATTTAAATGATTTGTTTCAGGGTTCACTTGGAAACGATGTGTGACCCGAACAATTGTTATGATTGCAATTGTATTCACCGCACAAACAATTCCAAGATTTGGCAAAATCCTAAGTCTTATCGGAGGCTCAACTGTAACACTGATGTCGTTTGTGATGCCGCCACTCTTTTACATCCAACTCTGCCGACAAACAAGTCATGAGTGGACACAAATGTAACAAAGATTATCATTCAATGAATTGTAATTGAATTTATATGACTTTTCAGATCAATTCCACTTCATTTCAAAGTGTATTTAATAGAAATAGTTGTCATTGGAATGATTGGTGGCATTGCATCCACTTATTCGGCACTGATAGACCTGTTCGATCCGTCGGGATTCACACCTCCCTGTTATGTAAAGGACACTAATGATCAGTCTTAAAAGCTTCGAGTTATGCACTCAACCATTACTTAAAATGAATTAAATAATAAACTCGTTTATCAAAAGATAAACATTTTATAACTTAATTCAAATTATTTTCGACACATCAGTCTCTGAAAATCGAATGAAATTAATACTCGATTAAAGTTTCGACAAAATATATAAGAACTTATTGTAAAAAACTTATTTGTAAAGAAAGTGGTATTTGGGCGAAAACCTATTCAAAAAGTATGTTATTCACCACAAATAGGATATGAGTAAAAATTAAATATTTGTTTATTACCATAATTTCACTTATGATTTACAATTAAAACGGTTTATAAAACAATTAACTAAACATTATTTATTGCGACTGTTTTTTCATTTTGTTCAAGAATTAACTGCAAATTAGTTTCAAACAATTCACACCTGTAATCAAAGATAAATTTTTCATTAAAAAAAAGTTTTAGTAACTATATGAGTAAATGAAAGTCATTACCTGATGGGCATATCTAACGAATAAAATGGATTTTTTAAAGCATAGTCTGTGTATAACTCATATATTTTTTTCAGTAACACATCTTTATTGGCCGGAACTGTCAGATCACTAATCACTAGAAACTTGACTCCAGTCATGGTTTGAAGGCAGTTGAGCCTAAAGTTGTCGGTTTCCATCATTTCAATGCCTGAACTTTTCAATTTGTCTTTTTTGGAGCCGATCTGTAGTGCGGCGATTGCGTACAGAGAGTGAAACATTGACGACAAAACTATCTTCTCATTTGTGGTCAATTTCAATAAACCAAACCTAAAGTTATATAAATGTAAATCTATTTTACTATTAATTATAGAAATGAATACAACTTTAAATCACTTCAAACTGATGGGAAAGTTGTCTTCATTGGACAGAATGTCATCGATTACATCTCTTTCTCCTAATTTTCTTGCGGTAACTGATTCTCCATTGATTGCTAACAACGCATAACCAACTAATCAAACAAAATATCAATACTTTTATTAAATATGAATTTATATCAATTAATAACTAATAAACAATTTACAAATATATTATAAATTATATCAAACTTATGTGCAATACCTTTGATGCCATCTCTTTGACCGAAAGTAACGGTAATTCTTTGGTTAAGAAATTCGAGTTTGATATCGAGCGGAAAACTAAACGTTTTTTCGACTTCTGATGAAATGAAGTTTTGTTCGCAGTCGTGATTGAATATCAAACCACCGCTTTTCGAGATTATGTAAACGCTATAAATACCCGGCATTTCAGATAAACTTAGATTATGTCTCAATTGGTTTAATAAATATTTATTATTAAGTAATGTCTTAAAACACAAATAATTAAATTAAACGTCAAAATAATGCGAAACAAGCATTCAATTTGTTGATGAGAAGGCGTTCTCTCTCTCTCTCTCTTTCTTGTGTTCACTCAAAACAGTTCAACACTTGATTGTGTTTTAAACCTTTTAAATATCTATTTGATGTATACTCATATATAAAAGGTTCTAAAACTTCGATAACAAGTTTATTATTTTTATGACACCGTATGTTATATTTGTTTATGTTTTTAAAAGCAAAAGAAACACATGTTTTGAACAGTTTTTGAACAGTTTTGAAGTTTTGTTTAGATTTCAATTGAAAATAATTGTATTTTTCGTGATTATTATTACATATTATTTAAATTTATAAATTTTTGAATGTTTTGATCAATTGTTTTGAGACAATGTCGACGTGGAATCAAATACAGCAACAGTTAAGACATCCCTCAAATCCAGTGGTATTTTTCGACATAACGATCGGCACAACAGAAGTGGGAAGAATGAAAATGGAGTTGTTCTCAGACATTGTGCCCAAAACTGCTGAAAATTTCAGGTTTAATACCATTTAAGGATTGCATTAAAACATTAACTCAAGTATTAATTGTGTATTAATAGACAGTTCTGTACGGGAGAGTACAAACGCGATGGCGTTCCCATTGGTTTCAAGAGTTCATCATTTCATAGAGTCATCAAAGACTTTATGATACAGGGCGGGGACTTCGTCAATGTACGTCTTCATGTCTTTATGTCTGCCTTGCGGTGCACCACTTCTGCACTATTTCTCTCTTAATTTGTTTCTATTTGTAGTTTTTTTAATTTTATAATAAAATTATTAAAGATTTAAACCTAAACCCCAACAGAATGACGGAACAGGTATAATGAGTATCTTCGGCGGCGGAAAATTTCCCGATGAAAACTTTAAGCTAAAACACGACACACCGGGTCTGCTCTCAATGGTTTGTCTGTTTGTTATGATTAGATGCGAATGAATTCTATTAATCACTCTTTTGTTTACCCAAAAGGCTAATAGTGGTAAAGACACGAATGGCTGTCAGTTTTTTATAACTTGTGCGAAATGTGATTTTCTTGATGGCAAACATGTAGTATTCGGTAAATTATTTAATAAATTTTTAATCTCTATACTGGTATTAATAACTGACGTGATATTAATTTAATTTTCTATCTTAAGGTCGTATTATTGATGGAATGCTTGTCATGAGAAAGATAGAGAACGTTCCCACCGGTCCTAACAATAAACCAAAAATCCCTGTAATTATTTCTCAATGCGGAGAAATGTAATGTAGATTTGCTGTAAGTCTGTCTCTGGTTTGCTATTCTTTACATTTATTAAATATCAATTCATATACAGTGTTCTGTAATTTAACAGTTTTCACAATCCATTTCATTTCAATTTTTTTATTTTCGAAACAAAAGTTTTCAAATGTATGACAGGATATAAAAAATAAATCTATTTAATTGACTACATATACATTTACTAAATTCATATGATATGTATTTTAATAGAATTTCAACATTTTATATAAGATAATAAATAATTTAAAAGGGAAGCCCGGACTCATTCAATAAGCTTTGATTCGACACAATTTGTGGTCCGCATCCAATCTTAGTACTGATAATATAGCGAAGAGAATCCTTTTGAATGCTTTGTTTTCCTCCAATAAATTCAATCAGTTGTGGAGACAAATGTTGAGTCAATTCTACTTTTAATCCTTTAAATATATCTTCATTTTGAGCCGAAGGCAGATACAAATACTTGACTAAACTGAGAACTTCTGCCACAGAGTCCTCAAGTAAGTAAAGGCAAGCATTAGGGCCGGCATCGAAAGTATAGGCAATCTTATTGACCCCATAGTAATCATTATACTTATGACAAAACCGTATTATAGACCACGAGATATCATTCATATAACGAATGGGTGGATAAGTGTCCTGACATATGGCATGAAATTGATTGCTGTCTTTCATAGTTATTTCAGCGAATGTATTGAAATCACGGCTTTTGATGGACTCAATCATCTGTTGAGTCCTTTTGGGTACGATTTGATCGACTCTTTGCCTTATAAGCGAACTCGTATTGACGCTTAATTGCATACCAGATGTACTGCTCGTATCTTTTTGATGATCGCTCACCACTAACACTAAAACTCTCATTTCTGGCCAATAGTTCTCGTCAACGATTTGTTTTGCGATCGAAGTGTTGGAATCGATGCCTTTAATCCATTGAACAAATCCTCCGTAAACAGAACGACAGGCACTGCCAGAGCCAATACGTGCGAGCGTTGAAATCTGTTCAACACTTTCGATACCGAATAGTTTTGCCAACGCATACATAAGACACGCATAACCGGCTGCAGAAGACGCCAAACCGGCCGCTGTCGGGAAGTTGTTTTGGGAACAGATGTGAACCTTTTGTTGAGACCATTCGACAGATGATAAAATACGGACTAATTGTCAAATTATATTAATTAAACAAAATTGAATACAAATTAATTGTAAATTATGTTATCTTTTGAGAACTGACTTTGTTTTAAGCAATTGATGAGACGCTTATTTTCATTAATTTGCTGTTCAATGCCGTTCAGCCACATCTTGTCTTCGGTGAACTGATCACTGACAGCCACTGTTGTGGTCGCACACATGTCATCAACAGAAAGGGTCCCACTTATGGAGTCATTCAATGGAATTATCAGTTGTTCGTCAAGTTTTCCCCCTTTAAGAGAAAATAAGTTTGAGATATGTTTGAAACAAATGAACTGAACTCACAATATTTGATGACCGCTATATTGACCGGTGCCTTAACTGTAATCATCTTTATTTTCGATGTCATTTTCATTTAAATCAATTACAAATGTTTAGTATTTTTCAAAATGACGACAAATCACAAGTATTTGAGACGCACTTCAATGCCATCAATAATAGCTTAAACACAGATAATATTCAATAATTTTATTTTAAAACTTCACTTAAACTTTACTTAAGTTTTTCATAACTATAATAATGCACTTTTTTCCTGTTATTTGTATTTTAACTTTAAAAGCAGGAAATTATAAGCTATTCATAAAAATATTGGTGTAGTATTATTTCATACGAATATGTTTTCGTCAAAATTTGATGTTTCAAAAGCTGTTATTCTAAAGCTTCTAAAGTGAACTCAAACTCGATTTACAAGTTTTTAAAGCATTTCATAACTAAAGCTTTGGTCAAAAGAAACGTAAACTCAATGAAACTCAATCTAAATTCAATTAATCAATAAATACATTTTGATTAAAGGCTTTCTTAATTCACTTAATTATCTCTACATATAATTCAAATCTCATCTATTTCTCAAAATATTAAATTTATTTTTCAAAGTGTCTCAAAATTGTATTATATTTTAAACAAATAATTGTTTACTTTAAACACAAAATCATATTAAAGTCTATAATAAGATGTCTCACAATTCAAATATCATTAATATTTTATAATATAATAAAATTTATGAATTTATATGTTTATCATATTATTCAATAATAATAAACAATTCAACAAATTATAAGAACTTTAATTGCAGTCAAAAGTTAACATTTTATTTGAAAATACATGTAATTAAATAATATGTAAACTATAGATGTTATTAATAATTATGAAACAATATATAAATACTATTGATTTTAGATTTTGATAATCACAAAAATATTGAAAATTTAGTTATTAAACATTTTTCTATCAATTCATTAAAGTTTAAAGGATTTAAAATTGAAACAATTTTGTTTACAATAATTTGTACATAAACTACGTCTAATGTATTGAGATATTAAAAACCCCTTTTTGGGCATAAATTGAAATGAATTTGCTTTAAAAATGCAAAACAATTGAATTGATAAGAAATAGTTTTGAGACGTTATTTACTTTATAAATATATTTTTTATTAAAGGATATAATATTTGTTTGAATTTAATTTTATTAATGAAATCAATATTATTATTATTATTACTGATAAATAGATCAATAATTTAATAAATAAATAGATTTATTGAATGAATGAATGAATGAGAGACATGAGTGACATCTCATACGTGAATATATTTATTCCGACAAAACTGTTTCGATCGCCAAAAGGTGTGATATTAGGGTATTATCGAAAAGACAGAAATGCATTCAATGTTAACATCACAGCAATGGCTTCAATAGATCTCATATCAAAAGTCAATTACGATTCGGGAGAGATATCGATATTGGGATTAATTAACAGCAGTTCTGACCAACACATGAATTGCGGGAATGGAGTGAATGGCGACGTATTGTCTCAACAGTTTTGGTGTCGCTTAGAGTTGATGGAAAATGAGCTCAAACTCAAGTCGTGTGTCATCGATGGCATTAATATTGAAGAAGGAATCGTCACTTTAATACATTACGACACAAGAGATTTCATGAGTTCACAGCTGTTCGGCAAAGAAAACAATTGTGATAATAGGTATTGGTATTGATTTACTAATTAACTAATACAGTAATTATTAGCATTATATTCACTAAACATTCATTTTATATTCATTTGAAATAAATCATAATATTTGCCAAAAGGATGGCATTCGTTGAGTTCATAATCGATTCTCTGAAGCGAACCTCAAACCTATTTAAGACTCATTTATCGCAATCAGAACGCAATTCATTCCCCATAAGAGTTGATGAAAAGGTGGCCAAAGCTTACTATCACCGCAACTTAGAGAACGACTTGAGACTTATGCTTCCGCGACGACTGACGGCGTCGTTCATTGAGTTCCATCACGAAGAGAATAAGCCTAAAGTGATGAAAACTCATGTGCGGAACAAGAGTTGGTTTCCTAATCAGACACAAATGACCAACGCTTTGACCGACACTATTATGATGACTACGACTGGCAATCAGTTGAGATTCCGTTTGAGGCAATTCCGTCACTGCTATGAAGCCATCAAAGCCTTGAGACACAAGAGAATCAGTGTCGGCGTCGGGAATGTGTTGTCATCGGTTGCCATTGACATCATATTAGGCATAATCACCACTTGGTTTCTAGTGTTTTACTCGAGTCCATCGCATTGGTTAGACGTTGCGCTCAAACATACGGACAATTTGGTGAATGAGGTGCAGTCTCTGCTCAATCTACTGATGGGAATGCCGGCAGGGCTTAAACTAAACCGTCCGCTAAACACAGCTTTGGGTCAATTTTTCTTATATCACATCTACCTCTGGAAGACTTATATGATTATAATTAAGCCATTGTTTGCGATAACTGTCGAGACTCTTGTATACTGTGGAGTGTTTGGGTTCACTTGTATTATAAGCGTTCTCTCAGATTTGGTATCTCTCGCAACTATACATATCTATTGTTTTTATGGTTATGCCGCCCGTCTCTATGGTCTACAAGTTCTGGGTTTGAGTGCTTTGTGGCGACTCTTTCGGGGCAAGAAATGGAATCAATTGCGTTCACGCGTTGACAGCTATTCTTACGGAAACGATCAGCTCTTCATTGGAACGCTTTCTTTCACAATATTATTGTTCTTATTGCCCACAGTTTTGATGTATTATTTAGTATTTCTTGTGTTAAGAGTAGTGACACTTTCAGTTCAGGGCGCGCTCTGTTTTCTTATGGAACACATGAGTTCAATGCCTTTATATATGATATGTCTATGGATTGTAAACTCTAAGAAAGTTGCGGCTGAAGTGAGTTTCGAAATACTGCCTCATTCTGGTTGCGGACCCGTTAAGCTATTGCTTAAGACTAAGAAGGTTTCGTTGAGTAGAGTACTGTCGACGCGAAACGATGAGCTCAAAAGTTTGCTCTCTGGCGCTCGACTTTCATGGTCTGACTTTATTCGCGCCGTGTTTTGGGGAAGAATTATATATCCGATGTAGTTATGACTACATATCACTGATTATGAATGCCTTAACAAATCTCTAGTCCGTTAAGTTTTATTCAAAATTTTAAGAACTGATATCTTAAGACTAAAGACTATTTTTAGAAGAAATTTTAATTTATTTGTATTTAAAGAATTAATTACATTATAGAATATATTATAGATATAATACAATTGAAATAAAAACAAATTGTATCTAACATTTGAAATAAAAGATTTTTTACAGAAATACTTAAAACATTACATCATATAAACAGAAAAATTATGGCAAATCATTGAATGACTAGTATTGACAACAAATATCACAAAATTAGTTTTACCTTATTTTTAAATTTTTTTCTTCAGTTATTTTTATTTTATTTTTATGCTAAATGTGAGCCTACAATACAGTAAAAATACTTAAGGTCTTCGAGATTTACCAAAAATGAAACTAAAGAAAGATTGAGAATTAGATTCAACTGTTAATGATATACAGATATACAGTTTGAATAACTCACTGCACTATCAAAGAGTCTTAAGACCAAATCAAAGTATTAGGTTTTTGGTGGCGTTGCATTGTTTCGCATTGAATTCGGTTTGTGTTGAGATCAACTAAAAATACACTTTCAGTGGCCGTCACCGCTAGCAATCGAGATTTATTAGCCAGAGCCAGACCGCGGTGAGATCTATTAAAGTGAATACGTTTTCATTTTAATAAAAAATGAGATTCTGTTGCAAATTATTGTGACACCCTTTCTATTTTTTGCAGCAGTCGTTTTCAGTTTATCATCAATTAGAGCGAAAGTTACAAATCGTTATCTCAGTCAATAGGAATGTCGTATAAATTTTAATGCATTAAAATAAAAATATTTTTAGAGCTTAATAATTAATCAAAATCTATAATAATCTAATGATTAAAAGAAAAAAAAGATAAGTTCAGTGGCGAACAGATCCAAAAGTGCTAAAACGTGATGCACTAAAAAAGCAATTGTGATAATAATTATCATTAATTTATTTTCTCGACTCGAATATAGATTTGATGGCATTCTTTAGCAAAAGCTTTATATTTCAAAGTTATAATAACTTAAGAAGACTAATGATTTTTAAAGAATAAAATAAAGATAACTCACCCACTGGTAGGTCTACCGATACCAGTAATCAATTCTACGCGTCCGTCACTGAGTGAAAGATAAAGTAAATCTTCTCTGTTTGCAGTTCCAGAAGCGAGTATAGCGTCATAATTGCCATTCTTCCAAACGAACTCACAGTTCACAATATCCAAAGAAGTTCTGACATCGTATAAAAATTCGAGACCAGTTCTGGTGACCCTCTGAACAATGATTGTAGTGGCAGTTGGAGTGCTGGTGTTGTGCAATACATTCACTAAGAAATGTTGATTTGGTGAGAGATAGCTTTTCTGGGCCTTTACGTGAGCGTTGTATGCAATCAATGCATCACTGATTTGGTCCACAACCAGTTGACCATTAAGTTGATGAGTCACTGGTGTTTGGCATTGAATTATTAGTAATCCGTGATCAGTATGGATGCCATTTATAGGCTGACAATCAGCCAAATTGATTGTCTTCATATACTTGAATTGACTCATATCTATCTTAATGATCGCCCTCTCGTCCCAATGGCTTACGTGAGCGTAACTATTAATCATTCAATTAAAACAATTAATAATACAGTAAATTCGGTTCTTTTTAGAGTTGCGTTCAATGCATTTAATCAATTGGAAAACAAAACACATTAAGAGAATGCAGTTATCGTTAAATTCTAAACTAATTTAATTTAGAGCTGATTTAGAGCATTACATCACTAGCACTACTGCAGAAGCACTACAAGCACTACAATAGTTCATGAAGTCATGTTTCCATTTTCAAAATTGAAATTAAAATTAAATAAAAAACTTGATATCAAACACTGTTTAAGACATATCAAAGGACTGTTTGAGAACCAGTACAGTGCCGAATGGTTATCAATGACTGCGAAAAAGTTGTAAAAGTAGTCTATAGAACAAAACTTGAAAGAGAATCGTGTGTTGGTTTCAATTCATTAAATAAATAATAGGTTGCTTTCATCTTAAAACTCACTCAAAAATTTTCGTTTAATTAAAAAGTTAATAAATTTAATAATCATTTATTAAAATTATAATTACATTAATTATTATTTGTATATATTTTTTTATTATTGTTTGCTTTAATGATGTGTTAGTTAAAGACCTTTAAATGTCAAGAATATTATTTTCTTTTATGCTTTCCAATGCTTTTCAATA
>JAUJYT010000675.1:0-16316 GCA_033996565.1 Nanhermannia nana
AATGTTGAGCGCATTCAGTGATTGAACTTTAATATCATTCGTTATTAGAATTTTTAATAATGAAATTATAATTCAATTGTGAACTTCTGAAGGAAAGATCCAATAAGAATGAGATGGAATTAAAGCGGTATTATTGGCAATTAATTATACGCAAAGACTAAAAATTAACGATAATTTAAAAAGTGTAGCCTCTAATGTGATTGTTTTGATTGATGTCATACAATCCAATATCCAGTAGTATATGCACAGTCGGGAGCGCTAGAATGCATGCAACTTATTGTGATGTAAATGAATTTTATAAGATCAGTGTTTAGTCTAAATGAATTCAGTAGTCCCTCACCTGTTATCTCAATTTTTCCTTATAGAGGGTCTGGATTTTCAACAGTTTGGTTTCAAAATAAAAGTATGATAGGTTGTAATGGATGCGAAACAATATAAGCATTTTGTAGGTGAATGCCACTGATGCCACTCATGCCACTTATTAAACCAGAAGCTGCAGCTATTTCGCTAAAGCATCTGTGGGAGCAGCTGAACCGAGGAATCTTTGTCTGGCAAATAGGTTAGATCATCAGCATGTAACTGCACCTTACAAAACAGCCAAAAGCCAATTCCAAATTATGTTCAGGTGGGCTGTGGTGCTCAAAATTATGGCTTATATTATCATACCCTGTACAAGATATAGGAGTAAGACTACAGTAGTAGTATATCTGCCTCCGCCGCCGCCGCTACTAAATTTTTTTCTTAAGCAATTTTCATGTATTACATGTATGGGCGGACTACTATTCGTGACTCGACTCATGCCATCAAAATGAACAAAACAAAGCTATACACGCGCTATAATATACATTTGATGGAAGAACACAATAATGCAAGTCATTAAATGAATAACTTCTTACAGAAGCTCAGCTAAGATGAAGTTTTCATACGCTATACAAAGTTGCATACAATTATTCGTTGAAAGTACGAGTCATTATAAATTACATACAAATCCTAAATTATAATCCAATTTTTAAATACCTAAAAATTAGTCAATGGTTTAAGGGTTGGATAAGATATAGATTTTTGTCAAATAATAATAATAAGACTTATAATAACAGTTATGCGCAATGGAATGAGAATGAGAAGCGACTCAACCCTTCAACCCCTAAGGGTTGTCTGTATGAGTTTTAAAAGTTGGATGAGTTCTTGTTGTGCACGAAACCATCCCGTCTATAGTTTGATAAGTACATGTTAGTAAAGTGGACTTCATTATCATCGCATCAGTTGCTACCATTGATAATAGGTTTTCAGCATGAATTGTCCATATGGGGGTGGGTTGGCTACAAGTTCAAAATTGTTGTACACAAGTAGCTATTATTACAATGACGACCTTGTACTCTAAGAAATCAGAGAACCAACAGGTTGTTGGGAAAGCTATCCTAAAAGCAAAACTTTTTTTAATAGCAATTTTTAACGACTACCTTCATAGAGATGACCATTTTGTAAAATATGTTTTGTATATTTCTGTTTATAACTTACAGATAAGTTTCTTCTTTGATACCGCGCTTTTGGGTGCGACGCTCTGATGTCATTTATCGGAGATGAGGCTACTCTCACAAATAATCTGTATTATGACTTTGATGATAGGTCTTTGTGGCATTTTAATGTTCAAAATTAGAAGTGATACAGATATAACTTTTATCTTATTTTCATTTCTAGTTTTTTACTTACATCTCAACATGTTATGCATTTCACAAATTATCAAACCTTTGACATGTTTTCTAGGGATCAAATTATGCAAATGACTGCATCATAAGCATCATAAGCATCATAAACTCGATTACAGAAACAAACATTTACAATATGATTAACAAACTCCGTACTAATCGTATAATTAATTTTCAATATTCAGTTAATTTTCATTTCAACGAAAACAATCACTTTTTCAATTCATTCAAATAGAATGCAATGCAATGCAAACTATTAAATGAGAACATATTCTCTACCAAATCACCGAACGTTTTAATTGTTGACTATGTCTTATTGTCTTAAATTAAAACTCTTAACCATCTTTTTTTTGAGTGGGCGGTGAACCACTTTCTTCCATAGTCGATGACCGATGAGAAGAAGGACGCGATTCAGTGATGTCTTCAAAGCTGGAGCTACTGTCAGGTAATTCATAACGAGCGTGAGTTCTCATATGCCTTGTAATCATATCTCGACGACAGGCAGCATAAGGACATTGCGGACATTTGTAAGGCTTTTCTCCTGTATGTGTCCTTTGATGAGTGCTCAGGTGATCGCTTCTTGAAAACACTTGCCCGCAGACTCGACAAGTGTATGGCTTGATTCCGGTGTGAAGACGCATATGTCTGGTCAACATATCGCTTCTGGCGAAGGATCGCTTGCAGACATCGCATACATATGTCTTAGCCGTGGCTTCGTTCTGACGACTTCGATGACGACTCGCCATATGTTTGGCCAAACGGTCGTGAAGAGAGAACATCTGACCACATATGGGACATACGTATGCGACATCTGAGCTCTGACTAGCACTACCGCTAGTACTTTGTACTATGACTTCTTGTGGCTGATGAGCACTGATAGCGGCGATTTCGATATTATGCGGAGCCGGAAAGTTTGTGCTTCCAATCGGTGATCGCGGAAATTGAGGAGCAGTTGGAGAACCGCCGTTTGGCTCATATTTAACTGTTGGGCTCTGATGTATTCGAGTTGTTAATGAAGGAATGCTGAAAAATGTTTGCTTACTTATGTGGTGAGTATGTGTGTGCGGACTCGCATGTGAAGAATGTTGAGAAGTTTGGTGTATATGTAAAGTACGAGGACTTGATGTATCACTAAGAGTAGGAGTTTCACAACCACTCGACAAGTTGACTGGTGATAACGGAATGTTTGTTGATGTGGCTGTTGTTGAAGTCAAGCTGTCCGTAATTATACTAATAAAGCGTTCGCCAATACTTCGAGGACTCGCAGACTTCACAGATAAGTCTAAAGGTGAGTCTTGTGGTGTCGACGGATCCGATTCAAGACTTCCACCCTTTTTAAGTGAAGATATAGTTAATGGCTTTGGTATCCAACGACCCTCTCTTAATACAGTGCCATGAATTGGTTCTTCTAACTTATGAGGTGAAGGCGGCACAGATATAGAAGGCGATGGGATGATCATATTAGTAGTTGTGGTGGTTGTGTTGGTCGGACTGTCAAACCATTGATGTAAATCACTATCTGAATGACTTCTACGCCTATAAAACTCAGGCAGAAAGCGCTGCTGTAAGAATGACTCGAAACCTGTAGTGAGTGGAGAGGTAGGAGTGATTGGAGAAATCGGTGTTGAAGGGTCTGACACTTTAATTGTCTCAATCAAAGACCTCTGTCTCGTCAACTCTTGCCAGTTAGAAAGCATAGTCCATGAATTGCTCGGACCAATCAGTTTTCCACTGGTATGTCCTGCAAGTGTACGACAATGATGGCAGTGACAAATGGGAAAAGTAGGTAAAACACTAGTACCAAACGGTGAAATCGGTGAAATCATCTTCGCATCATTTTTGGTCTCGTCTGAAGTTTGGTCGTATTCAACGTTTTTGGTTTCGATGTTTTGAATTCGACTTATTTTGATCCGTCGCCTGCCCTTCATCTAATGCCTTGCTATCAGAGCTACAAAAAGCAAAGCAAAGCAATACAAAAATAGGAGCAGCTCTTAAAAGAGAAATATTGAATACTAGTGGCGATGGTAGCAGTCGTAGTATTAGAGTAAGTACTGGCAAAACGAGCTAACGCTACAAACAGCAAAGCAAAGCAGTTCGCTCAAGAAAAAGGAGCAGCTCTTAAAAAAAAGGTAGTGGCGTTGGTAGTAGTCGTAGTATTACAGTAAGTTCAGGTAAAACTCTTCATATTATGTTGTGGTTGAGCTTCTGGGCTCTGCCACTGGCATTGAAAGTCCAGTTTATAAAAATCTCCGCCCGAACTTCATTAGAGGGAATGTAATTCATTTTATATACCATATACTTTCCTTATGAAAATCGTGCCAATGAATTACACGAGGCGTACAGTACTCTACAACCTGTATTTAAAGTTTGTTTTTTATTTCAATGCAATTATTGTTCAAAACTTGCATTCAGTTATAGCCTCTCTTTGCCAAATTGTACTTTCGATTAGGATTTATCTTATTTTTATCTCGAGAATAGTGGAATACGAGTTAAAATCGCATCAATATAAGCCTTTTAAACCATATTTACAAATACCTAGAATTGTATTTTTGATGGTTAAGCACTATTTTGCATATAATCATGCCTTTCCATCCCTTTTGTTTTATTTTTAGAGACAAACCGGTATTTTATTGAAATATTAAATTTTATTATTGAAAAAAGATATTAATTTTCATGAATTAATTTCAACTGACATTTCAAGTAAAAGAAAACTAAAATCTAAAAATTCATTTATATTTGAATAAAATGAGTCGCATTCGTGAAAAAGAAGCTGTTAAAAAATTTTATTGACTTAATTGTTGCTCATATTGTGCTTTAATAAGTTTGTATTTAAGTTTTTGCAATTCAATTCCAGGGCTTTTATTCAATTTCATGCAACTATTCTTTGAAACAATTTTAATATTTTATTAATTTTAGAATTATATAACTTATAGAAAATTCTTAGTATTTGCAAATGATTAAAAAATTTTTAATTTGTCTTTTATTTTAAGATACCGTTTATTTTACTTTTTAATGACTAGATCTCGAATTATATATTATTAAAATTATTATGGACTTAACATTTTGAGCGAACCTTTGTTTCTCCCATAATTAAGCTTGTTGAATTACATTTATTTTGATTCATACATTAAGATTATTTAAAAAATTGCATATATTTTTATGGATGAACCAGTTTGAGAGAAAGCTGCAATATTTAAAATTTTTTTATAAACAGTAGGATACAAAAACTGCTATTATATAAGATCAGATTATAAATAATAATAATATAAGACATGATAACATCTGTATTGATTCAGAACAGATTGAAATAAACTTGAGTGACAGCTAGGACTCCAATTTAGATTAAATTTCTTAAATAATATGAAGTTTAGACGCGAATAAATTTATTAAATTATCTCTACAATGCTCTTAACACGATTAAAAATAAGTCTTCAATATATCATTGATTTTTTTCAACAAAAATATCAATTTTAAAAAATGTTTGCACAAAAAAATATTTCAAAAATTTGAGTCTTACTGACTGAGAACCTGTTTCGCTTCACTATAAGTACTAGAGATAAAGACTATTTCCAAATGAATCAAATACTTTAAATAAAAGTTTTAATATTTGTAAACATTTTCATTACATTGATAGCAACTACTAATTAGCATGAATTGCATACAATTTCTAATTATTAAGAATAGGAGTTTGTTTTCGCAATATTGCAGACTTTTATATCATGAAATTTTTATATGAATCTGAACTTTCTCTAAAAACAAGTGAATAATACCAGATGACGATTATTGCTGACACGAACACATATTAATGAAAAAATTACTTCTCTAATGTTGGGTTAGGTAATCAGGAGTGGGCGCGAAGGCGCTCAATGGCTTTAGTAGGTGTAGATTACAAGATATTGACTAACAGTGCAAAAGTTGTATAATTATGTTACAATTCTTAACAATTGAAGCTAAAGTCACATTAGATTGCAATACAAACAGATAACCATTTTGTTAAATCGTTTATAGAAAGTTTTCATTTCCAGAACAGTACAATCGCTTCTTAATGTTGATGCGTTTGGATTATATCAAATCCCGATTTAGCAAAACCCAGATCACAGCAAAGATTGCACTAAATAACTGTCAATGCAATGCATTTTGTTTATCAATTCTATGATTAAAAATTAATTTATGTCAACCATTCTTCGGACATCATTTTTATAATCAGTTTTATGAGAAATGCATCAAAAATTGACAATAATTTTGAAAAAATAAGGGATTTATTGAAAGCAGATTTAAAAATTGCACTGAATTAATACATACAGTATATGCACTCTTTATCTATTAGTTATCATGAAAATGAAGAGCCCCTACTCGTTGCAAAAATGGGATCTAAATATTTATGAAACTTGTACTGGAGTTAGAAATTAATATTAATTTGAACACAACATGTGTTTAATAAACAGATTGAAACTCGTATTCTCACAATCAAAGGATATGAATGAGTTCTTCAGACCACTAACAAGTTATAAAATAGTTTGTAATATACGTACAATACTTTGAAAGGTCTTACGTTGAACTGATATGACTTAATATAAAAGAGGGTGACATTTAGATTGCCCGGCAATTAAATATATATCACGGGATGAGTACGTCATTACAATCACTGTCTGCCAAAAAGAGGGTATAACTGATTGCATTTTAAATGATGAATGTTTGCAGATGAGTATCAAGAGGGGGAACCAATTTGGCATTCAAGACAACCAAACTATTATGTCTGCATGTCTTCAATGCTCAACTGCGCAAAACATACTTATTGTCCTCAAATGCGATCAAATATTTGCAATCAATGGCCAAATATTTTGCGAACATTTAATTAAATTGCAAATAAATAAATACTAAGAAATGCTACCGCAGTAGCACTGAATAAAAATAGTGCACATGTACTCAATCTGATAAAAAAAAATTAACGCTAAAAAAGTTTTGCATAAGAAAAATGGCAATTATTGACATACAGTACAGTACATACAGTATTATATAATATATACCTGTTTTATACGATTAAATGAGAGACAGCTGAACCGTTGCAATGAAGCCACCAAACAATTAGTGATCCAAAAGAGTTAGACCAGAGTTGAGGTGATGTTAGTCTATGGCACGCAATGCAATGAACACCGTTTGAAGGCCTGAGTCTTTTTAAAAGAAGAGCACTTTTCTTTCCACCTACACATAGACGTCATATAGCTATAAGACATACACTCATACAGTGATACACTCATACGCAGAACTGCATAACTGCACAACAGTATGCATAAGGCTATGCATAAGGCTATGCACTAGTCATACCTCCAGTACCTCTACCACTGCTCTACCATACGTACAATTGAAACATGCATTAACTGATAGTTAAACCATTATTACAATTATTAAGTCATTCAAATCTGATTCATATAAAGTTCAAACTAATGACCTGAACAGTCAACTCAATGCATATGATATGTGTTGAAGCCTTGAAAAGTGAACCACACATTTCTTATTATATTTACGCAAAAAGTGAAAATATCTTTTGCTTTGACATATGATTTCCAAATCTGATGTCAACAGACCTCAACTGTGAGTTACGGCACTGTTAATGACTAAAGGTATTCACTAAAAGGTCAATAATTTTGCATATTATGTATGTATTGATCGTTAGCCTTATAACCCATTATGCATTAGTCTATAGTCTATTTACTTTATTTGTATAGTGACTAAAGATTGTTCTCAATTGAAGGTCACTCCAGACTGTTGTATCAGTTGCTATGGTTTTCAATGTCGAGACTATATATTACTTTGACTGACACACTCTCCACTTCTCCACTGCTATATTAGATAAATGTTAACTAATATAAGAAAAGCACAAATTAGTTATTCTAACAGTTAGTCTCATTTTAAGTGAAGTGACCGACACATCACTTATGGTTTCAATGATTCAATGGTTTCTCAATTTGTAGTTATGCAGTAATTAGGATCACATGAACTAAAGCGAAATCGATTTTTGTCCCGTTTTTGTGCCTGTAATTCATGAAATCGATTTGCATTTACTGCTCTTCAGACACATCGCACAAACAGGTGAATGAGTTTATGCCGAATCTGCACAGAATTGCACTTTTTGCAGGTGAGCCAAAAGTGAGCCTAAAGTATTGACCAAAAAGCGAACCAATGCATCCCATTTCGCATTTCATGTATTAGTGCACAAAAAAGCAATACTTTATGATTGCAAACTGTAGTCCGCCTACAATTCTTACAAATCCAGGAATGCTATCGGTTTGCAAAAAAAGCAGAACTAACGCTAAGTTAAGGAATTGCGTGCACTGTCTCATAAATCAGGCGATATTTGAGAGAAAATGTTTGCATCTCTTTGTTATGCTTAATGTCAAAGGTCTCGCAGTCCGTTCATTCAGACAATGAATTAAAGGACAAGTAAAATATGTAATGCAATGACCAGTTATGCGATGACCGACGCGATGACCGATTGTATGACCCATTCTATGACCCATTCCAAGCATTGGTCTTAAAAAATAGGGTTTCATTGTGTTGGGACGGGTTCGCAGTCTATACCATAGACTCTATGGTGTGAAGTCATTCATTCGAAAAAAGCAAATAAAAAAGTAAAAGGCATTTGAAAATAGGGTTTAGGGGAATAATGGGAGACCTGTGCCCGTTGTCTGTCATAATAATACAATAGACGACAATACGCCCACTATAACAATGGTTATCTAAAAATGTTGGCGCTTTGCCATGCTTTGGACAGAGGTCTGTTTGCAAGGTTGCGCTTCAAATAGACTACAAGAAACCACACCAACATCGGTGCTGATGATCAGTGCTTTAAGAGAATGCTTTGTATGATTTTTTTGTGTATAACTCATGAGTTTGACTCTAATGCATGCCCTTCTATGCAATTATGAGCTTAAGCATTACCATACAATTTTTGGCATACATTAAACATAAAAACTCTGTACGAATTTTTTACCTTAAAATACAATTTGCTTTTCTATTGTCTAAGATTAACACTTAGTATAATAAATGGAAAAAATCTCTTCAGAAGTAAGTTAAGTTCTGTATTTAGTTCTTTGTAAACATTAACTTCATTTCTTATTGAATTGTGCGATCGCAACAAGAAAAACATGTTATTTTATATGAATTTATGTTATGAACCTAAATATTGCGTTTGACGTCTGAAGAGAACTAGTTGAAGCGACTTAACATTTCGACAATATTTTCTTGTTTGGTCCAAGTCAAACTCAAACGCAAATGTTTCACTTCTAGTGAGCAATACGTCTTATGCTTCTTATAGTTCATTGTAATCAAAAGCACCGCCACTTTGGGAGTATGTGTGTGAGTGAGTGAGAGAGAGAGGAGAGGAGAGAGAGAGAGAGAGAAGAGAGAGGAGAGAGAGAAGAGAGGAGAGAGAGAAGAGAGAGGAGAGAGAGAAGAGAGGAAAGAGAGGAGAGAGAGGAGAGAGAGGAGAGAGAGGAGAGAGAGAAGAGAGAGAGAGAGAGAGAGCGAGATTCTCTGCTTAGTTATAACTTATAAGTAAAACAGGGATGCGTTAACATTTCTACACCACATATTGTCTATTGAAGCGTAACTTAGTATTGAATATAGAAAATTAAGGGAAAGAAATGCAACGCTAGAATTGTAATGTGAATGAAAACAAACTAAATATAAGAAAAAGAGATATGACGGACACAAACAACCAGAATATACGCAATGGTTTCCCATCTTTTGTTTTTTTAATTGTATTTCTTGTGAATAAACAATAAGCAAATAAACACATCATGTCTTCACTTGTTTCTGATGTGTTAATACTCTTTTTTGAACAAGAAATATGTTTTAAAAGATTGAGTTTTGATTTAATTTCGATCAATTTTTTTAATTATGTAATATTTTGTAATATAAAATTCAGAATCTCTGCTAATTTTTTAGCTTAAATTCTGTAATAAAATTCATCCAAATCTGAGAATTTATTTGAAAAAGTTGGTAAAAATCTGCTTCGAGAATATCATTATATAAAAGCCATATTATAATTAGTTTTTTATATACCGAAAGAGAATTTAAATATCTATCGAAGTTTTAATCAATAAAATAACATAAGGAAAAGAAAAACAAATCATAGCCTTCACGAAGTCATATATATCGTACTGAAAATAGACACGACTAATAGTGCATTAATAAATTGATTGAATACTACAACTACTTCTTTTGCTAACAATCAAATGTGAAATACAGTACAACTACTGATGAATCAAAATCAGTAACTTATGTCTGTAAATGATCATAAACTCAAACCTTAATTTAAAATTTTTATTCTATGTTTATAAATAATTAATTTGGAATCTTTGTATTTGATATAATATGTTTTGCCATCACTTTAATAATGATTTAAAATATACAGTACTTCGTAATTATTAAAAACAAATAAAACTAAAAACAAAATCTGCTTATATTCTAGAGAACTAAATATGAAAAGCTAAAGAACAAATAATAATAATAATTAGTAACCATTTATTTGATTGAAAACGACGACTTCTCGATGTTACCGGTAATATCGGTAAAACCCAATTGAGAACCTAATTATAATAAGTATCAAATCGGTTCTCGTGCGGCTGAAGTCATTTTAAAAGCAATTTTCCCATCATTTCTTCGATAAAAAAAATTCCTATGAAATTATAAAATGTTTTAAAGAAAAATTCCTTATAATTAAAATACATGAAGAAATGTTTATCCCCACTGTGTTGTGTATCCCCTGGCGCAATGTCTTGAGAATATTGACATGCTTGCATTTTATTATTATTATCCATCGTTGCGAACTGCATAACATAAACTTTGCCGTAATTATAAATTATCGCATGAAAGACAAACGCGTAGTCTGTAGTCTCCGTAGTGGTAGAGAAGAATATAATGGCAATGTAATAATGCATTGGAGTTCAATGCTTGCCGACGCCACTATGCTATGATGCTGTATGTATGGCATAATTAAAGTGCCATTAATTAATTACATAATATAACATCATAATCATTAATGGAGCACTTTAGTAGATGTATGGATAATAATGACTGTTTTTCCTAATTATGACGCATAACTTAAGAGCTTTGCGCGAACATTAAATCCTAAATGAATGTAATGACTAAATGCTGCAACAAAGCCACAAATTGTGACAAAATCCCACCCTCAATACATACTTTCAATACTAAATGTACTCCTATTCATTTTTCTTAAATTTTATGACCGTCTCATCCTTTACGCTTCATTGAACACAACAAAATAGAGTTTCTCGTTAAAAATGTTTTTTTTTCTATTGGTTCCATTGCTTGTGTGTCCAGTTAAAGAGTTTTTTTGTTATAAAAAGTTTTTTTTGTATTATGACTTGGAAGCAAAGCAATGCACTGCTGGCTCGAGTCTTGAGGGGAATTGCAATTGGAAGCAAAAACTTTTGAAAACTGCTTTGAACACAAAGTGAAATCAAACGAAATGTATTTCTCAGATGCGAATGGAATCGACAGTTTTAGAATTGGAAAAATGAATGCAATACTTTAGTGTAAAAATACTGTACTTTTAAAGTTATCTTCTCATATAAAATATGGAATCCCCTAAAGGTTTGCAAAAGTTGGTGCGATGGACATCATTTCGCATCATTAGAAAAGCAAACAAACCTATTTGCAAAAAATAAGAAATGCTTCTCCTTTGAGAGTTGACGGACTTGTTTATCACCTTTTAAATTAAACGACTCGTCAGACATTTCATTTTTCAAAAAATGCAGAAACTCCCACACCCATAGATTCATATCGGACCCAATTCATCAGTTTATGTCTTCAAAATTAAGGAAAAATATTTCAAAAGTAATATTTATGAGTAATATAAATACTTATGAGAGGACAATGCACTATAATATTATATTTATATATTACACTCAATGGCTTGACGTTAATCTCTGTCCACTGGTAGGGAATCAACAGGATTTATATTATGTATGAATGCATGAGAATTGTAAAGTCTTTACATTACTATCAGGTTTAAAATATCTAATCCTCTACTCGTTTGGTATGACAACGCCTCACCTAATCTGAATATTTGAACAGGATTTTTGAGTGTTATATACAATGAAAATGAAATAAAGTGATGCAGTGATGCCTGTGTTACCAGTGATGCCTGTGTTACCAGTGATGCCTGTGTTACCAGTGTAGCCCCCCTTTGTGATGATATTCTATTTCCAAATCATATATAAGATGCCCATTGAATGCAATATTTGTGGTGTTGTCGACCCCCACTTTTGGCGCCGTCCAAGTAATCGTTTGACGAGCCAACTAACTATTAGGATCCTTGTTATTACTGTAATTACATCTCAGTTTCGTAGCGGCTCGATTCACTCTAATGCTTGAAGAGAATTGTTGTGAAATGAAAGAAAAAAGTGAAGTCTTTGCCACTACTATCCCCTCCTTGTTAAAATTCTTTTATATCCTTATTCTGACTTAGTTTCTTGTTATATCACCATCTCTTGATGCGCCTCATGCGCCTCCACCATCAAAATCATCAAAAAGAGACCAGAATGACTCACTTTTTTGTAGTACACTGACTCTCTCTCCCTCTCTTTCATTCTCTCTTTAACTTTTTTTTATAAAGTTAAGGTATATTTCTTTTACTTAAAATCATTTTTATTATGTTCGTAACATATTATTTTGCATCCAGAGATTTATATTTCTTGTTCTTTAATTTTCTTATCAAACTTAATGTCCAATTTTCCAATTGAAAAAAGTTTAGTTAAAGATCATTTGAAAGCAACTTTTTCAGTAATTTATTAAATGATTAATTTGATATTTTTATGATTCCGAATGATTTTAATAATATTTCTTACATAGCTATCATTCAATTTTATCGCGAGAATCAAAACTCAATAAGCTCTGAGACTTAAATTTATTCTATGAATATCTGATTAAATGACATTAAAATACTAATCAAATGAATAATTTAAAATTAATTTGAAGCATGAAGTCCTGCTCACAAGATGTGTATTTAGTAATTAATTTTAAATTAAAACTGAATTCTATGCGAAAACTTGTAAAAATGCATTTAGTCTCTAGTTTTGAGCAAAGAGTTAAGCTCTAAATTTTTTATTTATACCGTACATGTCTTTAAAATTAATTAAAATGGATCTTTAATTAAATATATGAATACTTTAAGAAAATCTAACTTCTATTGTCTTCAATTTTATTGCTCTCCCAATTCTTTATAAAGAGAATTTTATTTCATAAAATGTTAACAAAAGTTTTTATTTCATGTTCACTGTTCAGAAAAGCGAAACGAGTCTCTCTCTCTCTCTCTCTCTCTCTCCCTCTCTCTCTCTGCTTTATATAAACCCATGGTATTATTATATCATTCATTTATATCATATTATATTCAAAGGTACACTTTGAGTAACCTATGTTTGAACAATTAAATACAATATTATGATCTCCTGCTCTTCAATAAAAAGCGAATTTCTTGCTTTTTAAAAGTAAAGCAGTCGAGAGTGTATACATTTTTAGTAATGATCATTAGTAATACTTCGATGAAAATTGACCATTAAAGAAGTCGACAGAACTGAAAATAGCGATTATTATTACGATTACTATTATGATATTAGAAGTTAAGTTAGTTTTTTCTGCAATCCACACAATATAATACTAGTATAATGTGGTAATGAACTTTGTTGTTGCAATTTTTCTGACTATCATTAGTGGCCTATCATTATTACATCTTTGAAAATTTCTCTATTCTTTGTGTTGGCCCCCATTTATAGTATTTTTTTATATAATATTCAAATTCGTGATTGGGAACACCCCATTGGTCGTGCAATTTTATTGTTGAGCGTTGAGTCGCCTCTAAAACTTTACTCTTTCATTATTATAAGATAGAGCTAATAACACCTATTTGCAATAGACAGGATAATTACACTCACCTTTTCAAGTTAAAGCTAATTTTGGGCATTTCGGCTCTGTATATGTCCTTCAGGCGGTGATGTGCTTGTGTTTGAGCTGCATAGCTATAATTACTGTATCAAATTATGGCATTCACCTATGCTATGGGGATCTCAAATCTATATTCAACTATTGAATCTTACCAATGGTCCAATGGTGGGGGAGTTCAGCTCAACTAAGATTTAAACATATATATACTTACTTTACTTACTAATACCAGTTAAAGAATATGTCTAAAAAAATAGAATGCAATCATTGATAGTTTTTTACGCTCAGACTATGCAGGACTCGTTTCAAAGCTAAACAGCATCTTTATTTCATTGCTTTATAACAGTTAAACTCAAGTATAAAAACTTCTGCTAATGTCTGGATTCATAGTGCAATGCATTGTCAGACTTGGAACAAAAGTTTTTACCTTTTTTTCAAAGAAAATTTCAAACTTGAAATGAGCGCCGGTTATTATAAGGTTTGAGTGGCGGCGGTGGTGATCAGTGAAGGAGAACCACCTACTGAAGAAAAGTCTCACTGAGATTTACCAATACATAGAGCATACATACAGTATATATCATACATACAGTATATATCATAGATATATATTATATAGTTATGTGTATATACATAGTGTATAAGTTTATGCAATAGAGGCTGCCAGAGATGTGATATCCTTGAAATGTAATTGCACTGAAATTAATGTTTGATATTACTTTATGCGAACGCTAGAATGACATTTGGAAAGCAGCACAAAGAAAATTTTCTAATTCTTCTCACTCATAGTGCTTTTTCGAAACACTCACTCAGTCAGAGAGAGTGAGAGAGTCGGTATATTACTGTACAGAACGTCCAGCGCTAAGTTAATCAATGAATGGAAACGAAGGAAATGCACTATTAATGCCATAAAATTTTTGTTGCTATGAAGCGCGTGAGAGATGATTACAAAAAAGTGCAAATATAAGTAATTTTTTGTTCTCATTCAATTTCTTTTTATTATTTGCACTAATGTTGAACTATGTTTTCTGTGTTGAATTATGCTATGCTTTATATAGTGAATTATGTTGACATGTAATTAGAAAATATGCATTCACTGTTGCAAAATAATGAGAAAAACAATATTATTACTCAATTCTTTTCTCCTACAATATTGCATTTAAATTATTAATTATACTCATATTCTCTCATATTTTCTTTCCCCTCCCCCTCACTCTCGGTGAGCCTGAGTCTGTCTCTCTCCCCCTTTTGTCACTCTCACACATTAACTCACACACACGCACAATATATAGCCTGTTTAGCTTTAATTAAAAATCCGTTTATACTTCTTTATCTACTAATTACCACTCATTGAGCGCTAAACTAATTAGTCAAATGCACATTCGCTTTAATAGGCTTTTAGATATAGAAAAAATAGTTGCGCTCTCATAATGAATAGAACCAAAGCTTTAAATAAATGCTTTCTCTTTTCTCCGATAGCTTTAACTCAGCTTTTAATTTAGTGGAGCTCTTGGTTTACACTTATCACCTGTGCTGTTACAATGCAATAATATTTTTTGGTTGTCTCACCTGTTCTAAGTCTATATTTCCTTTCACTTAGAAATATCGCTTTTCCTTTTATTATTATTACACATTATGATTAATATACAACAAAGAGGTAGAAGTGACTTTAGCGCCGACATAATGTGCTACAGTTCATAATGCAATAAAGTGTTGTAATGTTGTCGTATGTATATTGTGTACCAGTATAGCTATATGTATGGCTAACTTTAATATCATATCAGACTGAAAACAACAAAATGAGGAAAATATAACAAAAAAGAAAGAAAATAATAATATTATTATTACTTTACATTTGTGGATAAATAAATGTAACAAAAATAAAAAAAACTACAACACAAAACGCAGTCAAGAAAAGTTAATTGGATATTTGAGATGAAGTTAGTTTCTAACATTACAAAGAAATTGTGTTATTTCTTTGATATTTGTGACCATTTATGGACTTATTCACATCAAGTCATTCTCGATGCTGACCCCCATTTTTCCTGCCCTGTCCAAAACCTAATTACAGATAAACCTAAATTAAGCTGTAATTCTTCTCAACTATATATAAAAATAGTTTTTAATTTTCAATTCGAGAGTTCAAATAGTTTTTAGATTTGATAATTTGAATGCTATTAATAGCTCATTGAAGTTATAATAATATGTTTGATATGTCTGTTCTCTTTGCCAGTGATAGAGTTTTATGCATAATATTCTAATTAAGTTTAAATTATAACTATAATTATGCAGATTTATTGATAGGGTCTATCAGTTATACATATAACTTATATTAGAAAACATGCAAAACATGCTCTAATTTTTATGTTCTCAATCGGCAAAAAGCATTTTTGATTTTTCTCATTTTTTATGCGTTCAATATTCAGAGTGAGTCGATATAATTCAATGCTGAGGGTGGGAGAGAGCGATACTAAATAAGAAAACTATGGCGAACGCTGACGAGAGTTAGAAAGTGTGTGAGAGCTCAGAGATGTGAATAAGAGAGTGAGAGGAGTGAGAAAGAGAGAAAGAGAGAAAGAGAGAGAAAGAGAGAAATAGACAAATTTTGTTTATTATGTTTAAGAATAAGTTAAGAAATACACGATTTTT
>JAUJYT010000676.1:0-16295 GCA_033996565.1 Nanhermannia nana
ACTATTATACGACGGGGCAAATAAGCGAGGAATCGAACTGGAAGGATGGCTTGAAGGAAGGATCACAGACCAGTTACTATCCCGATGGGAAAATAAAAAAAACGACCACGTTCAAAGATGATGAAGAAAATGGTTATGTAAAAGAATATTATGCAAATGGACAGCTCAGCAGCGAAGGCTGGCGGGTAGATGGTGACCGCCAGCAAAATTTTATCTACTACAACCTGGTCGGTGATACCACGGCGAAAGAATACTATCAGCACAATGACGTGAACGGTTATTCTGATTATTTTGATCCGGGAAATAAAATCAGCAGCGAGCATTTTTACAAAAATGGCTGGCTTGAAAGCCTTAAGCAATTTGATTCCACCGGGAAGCTTGTTATTACGAATAAATTTGAGAACGGGCATGGCCCGCTTGTCTATAAATATTCAAACGGAAAAAATTCTTCTGTTGGCGGTTATGACCACTATATGCTTAATGGCCCTTACACTTATTATTTTTTTGATGGCTCACTTTCCTGCACCAGCTTTTACAAAAATGACCTCAAGTATAGTGTATATAAAACTTACTATTATGGGGGCACATTACGGGTGGAGGGTAAATTCCGGGCCGGCCTGAAAGAAGGCACCTGGAAATATTATTACAGGAATGGGAAACTAAAAGAAGAGGAAAATTACATTGCGGGAGATCTTGACGGTCCCGATAAAATGTACCTTCCGGATGGAAGCCTGGAAAAATCTTATGTTTACAAAGACAATGAATTGAATGGCGCGTATGATATTTATGGCGATAAGAACCAGCTTGCCGTACGACTGAATTATCACGAAAACATTGTCAAAAGCTATCAATATGAAGAAAAGCCCGGTGTAATGACAGCGCCTGTTCTGTTGAAGGCAGGCGGGGGCAAAATATCTGCAAAATACCCCAATGGCAGGCAGAGTGCTCTCTTTGATATGATCGACAGTGATATTCACGGCGCGAGAAAGATCTTCTATTCAAATGGCAATATCTATATAGATGGCAACAGGCAATATGGCTATGAAAATGGACTGTGCAAATATTATTACCCGGATGGAAAATTATGGAAAGAAGAAATTTTATAAAAAGTGCCTGTCGTGCGTGTCTCCTCGGAGCAGCAGGTGCAGCAATGGTTTCAGAACTTTCTTCCTGTAGTTCTTCAGCATCTGCTACAGGTAATAAAACTGTTTTTAAAACGGTAATAAAAAACAACCAGATAGAAGTACCGCTTAATTTATTTGATAAAAAAAAGTTTCATTGACTCTCCCACTGCTGGCAGCTGTGCTATTCTCCAAATATTAAATATCCGAATAGAAATCGAGTGAAACCCTATTTACCTGACCCTAAATAAGTAATCACCTAAAGTACCCTATTTGAAGATATTTTTATGTGAAAGTAAAATTTCTTTGAAAATAATATACAATTAAATAAATGATTTAAAATATAGTTATTAAGCTTTGAATGAACATAAATTATATATCCTCTTCATTCATAAAATATAAAGAATAAAGCTCAAGCTTATACTTCTATAAGGAAAGCTATTTTGTGATTATTGAGTAAAAACATTAGTTCTCAATTTTTTGGCCTACTTTTAAATTATATATTAATTCAAGGTTTTAATTGAAATTCAGTGGAGATTTTCTTAAATGAGTTTAAATTTCTTTTTACTGAAATAAAACAGGGTTTCAGATAGTTTTCATTCATAGAGTTTCGATCCGGAGAATAGTACTGAAGCTACACTTCATTCACATGAAACAAATCTTTAATCTCAATTCAAACAAATTATATAAAGTTTAAATCGTGAGAAATTAAAGTATAAGCTCATAATAATAATTATCTCATGAACACTCATGATCTCACTTTCAATTAATCATAATTTTTAAATCTTATTATTCTCATAAATTACATACCCGTTAGTCATATCTTTATTCCTATTATTTCAAAAATTTCTTGACACTTAATACAGCATATAATTTATTATTTTCAGCGTTTGTCTACTTTCATTTGCGTTACTATAAGCCTTGCTGTCGGTGCCGTCATATTAAGTAAGTTTACTTTTAATTTTAATTAGTTTTGAATTTTGTAAAAATAGCTTCAAATACTCATTATATGGCAATCATTACTTAGACTATAATTTTGTTATTTTCATTTGCGGTCTTCTCTAAAATTTATAACTTATGTAGTTTTACATTAATGGTCAGTATTAATGTCAAAAAATAAAGTAAGAGATAGTCTTTTGAGATTTATTTTATTACTCAAAAGATATCAGTAAAAGTCATTTCAATTTTGGTGAAAATATAAGAACTGGTGTGTTGTGATTTTGATAATAATCTTTAAAAAACAGGCAAAAAATAGCATTTATATTGATTATTCAGTTTATTCAATTTGAATCCAGTTTATCGCACATTAGTTTAGATTTTCACGTACAGTACTATAATTATAGAAAAGCGGGAGCTATAGACTCACAATTAAAAGTTTTAAGATTTTATCTCAAATAAATGAGTAATAGAGCGCTTAAATCATTCATAAATATCTTTAACAAAAAAAATTCCTTAAATTAAAAGAATTTTAATTTTAAGCTCACGAGTTAAACGCAATAATTTCTATTATTTTCTTTATAATTATCAGTTTGTTTTCTTTTTCTTTAATATTTTCAATTGAGTTTTGACTCGAGAAAACATTTTTTTGTCTTAATTTCCATTTGCTTACAAAAAATTAAGCTTATTTTCTGGATTTCGCAATGAATATTAGTTTTCTTTCAAGGATATGTTATAGTGCATTGCCCAGCACTGCTTGTCTTAAAAGTTTCATTCATTGGTTTGTTCAGATAAATACAGGTTAGGCTTATAGGAATGGACTCTAATAGATAGTAAACATCTGATTGTCATTCAATGTAAAAATTTCAATTTCTCTAACTGTAGAATGTTATTTATAAACATTTTTTTGCGAGACTAATACTACTGCATTATATTAGTGTATAATAATATCAGACATGAGTGAAATCGGAATTTTCCTCTATTTTCCTTAAGGGAATTTGATTAAAGAATTATCTCTAAATTTTAAATTAAATAAAACCAATTGAAATATTTTTTGGAGTTTAAAAGATGTGTTTTTAGCGCTTCCTAAAAATTTTGAAAATCCTTTTTATTCTCAATTGAGAATCAAAACTAATCAATTTTTAGTGTCGACAAATTTTACCATTTTAACGCATTTTGTACATGATATAAAACTTATAAATTTATTTATTTCTGTTTTTTCTTTCTCTGAATTAATTGAGTTTTTTATGCAGTAATTCCCATTTATAGTGGGCTGCGCCTCAATCCAACAATTACCTGTTTTAATACCTTTATAGCAAGCTTTGCCCCCATTTAACTCTCATAAAAAACACTAATTTGATCGTTTGAGAAATACAAGTTTGATTAAAGCTTTTATTCCAAAAATACATCATTGCAAACGAGCATTTAATTACGATTATAATTGTTGAATAAAATTCTGATACATATTATAATTCAAACCAAAAATAGAAAAAAATCAGCAAAACTTCTTAAACGTTTGATCAGCATATAATTTAATGAGTAAACTGTTTATACGATCGCAACCTTGTCTAAAAATTGAAAGCTAAAAATTGCAGCAATTTTTAGACAAGGTTGCGATCGTATAAACAGAAAGCTTAGTCATTGAAATATATACTTAAAAAATGCATCATTTATTGCATTCGATTGCATTCGCTTGTAATCTAAACAAAGAGCACTGCAAGGGCACCGTTTGGCCAAACCTAACTTTAACTAAACTAAACTTACTCGTATATAACAAAAACTTAGTTAAGGTTAGGTTTGAATAGATTGAGTTGTGCAGGACTCGGTTTAATTGGAATAAAAATTGACTATAACATAGAATTATTCCTGAATATATACTGGTTTAGTAGTTTTGCATAGACATTTCTGCATAATAAATTTAACTTCTCTTTTCACCTTCTGTTTGCGCTATATTTTTTTATGTTTATTTTTAAAATTAAAATTAGCTGTAATTAAAATTTATTTCGAGAGTTAATCAAAATAAGTCATAAATAAAAAATAAGACTTAATTACATATCTTGAGTTGAATGATAAATGAAATCCAAAATTTGTTCCTCTGATATAAAATAGTTTTTTTTAAACATTTTAACCAATTTTTTAAAGATTTAATATTGGATTAAATATAACTTAATAACTTGAAGCTAAATTACAAAGAATTTGATTCATTTTCTAATAATATTTTATAATTATGATTCGAGAGCTAATTCTTATTTTATAAACAAATTTTTTTCTCATTATTCAGTTGAGCCTCACTTTAAAATTAATGAGTGTCTCTAAAACATGTCATTATTGTTGTCTCTATACACCTTTCAAAATATAAGATTCCTATATTTCTATGATTATAAGAATTTAATTTGATCAGCAATTAAATAAAATGGTTGCACAATCTTTTAAATAATTTCTATCTTATTCACATCATATTTCAATTTTATCTAATGTTTCAAAAAATTTATTAAAGGCTAAAGAAGTTATTATTATAGATTTGAAATTAGGCTTTTTTCTTAATTTTGATCACAAATGTATTGTGGTGTTTATTAAATAAATTTATTTAAACTTAAGTTACTTATTTTATTTTATTACTACAGCTAATTTAAACTGTGAATTAATTGCTAATTTTCTTTTCTTTATTAAACAATAAATTAAAATAGCAACCTATTTACTCGCATTGACTGTATGTTATCGAAATTAAATACATATTTTACCCAACATTAACATCAATCAATGAATTTTTAAAGCTTTAAATATCAATATAAAACTAATAATTGAATAGTAGAAAATATTTGAGTGTAGTGTTCTTTCTCAATCTTTCAATAATTACTATAAAATATTAAATTCTTATTCATTTTAAACAAATTTAATTTTTTGATAAATCTTAAAATTAAAAAATTTACTTTTTACATAACATAAATTTTGTGGTGTTTTTGTGGATGTTTCTAAAGATAGTTATCTTTCTTTTTCAACATATTTGAGTCAAATGAAACACAATTGACGCTCAATCGACTTTTTGCATTTGCTTTGAGTTTTCATTGACAGAACTTGAGATTATTGCAGATGTGTTTGGATTTTGTTTTACTTTAAATAATGTTTCGAATTAATGACCACTAAATTGAATGATTAATTAGTAAAATTGGGTTTTATGATACACCTCTGCCACAGAAGAAATTTAATATTATTTAACAATTGAGCCCATTATAAATGGAACCAATTTGTTACAGTTATTTAACTACAGCCCATTTTATCTTTGGTGAATCGCTTTGACCACAAGCCAAATAAACTATTGAGATATCTAACTAAACTTAATTAATAAATTTAATTGTGTATCACTCGGTAATAATTATTCAAAAATAAAATTCCAGACAATTATAAAGTAAGAAATATTTAAGTATCTATAATGACGTTAACGCTCGGAGCACTCGGAGGAAAAAAGTGAGCGCGCTCGGGAATAATGAAACGCTCAGAATAATTAATAAATCTGTACAAATTAGATATTTTGTAAAAAAATAAGTTTTATTATATTAAAAAAATTTATACTGCATCAAAAATAATTATTAAGACTTGACGCTCGCAATCCCTACCGAACGCCAAAAGCTCGAGCGTTTAACTTCACTATCTACAATATAAGAAAATATTTCATGTACTGGTAATTAGGAAGAAATTGACAGAAAGAAATTCTATTTATTGTTTACTTAGAGATTAATTGTTTGAAAATGTTTGTAAACTCAATACAATTGAAAGTTTTCGTGGATTACTGATAAACTGACAACTAAGTTTAAACAGTACTTATAATCAGGGTTCGCCAAGCTCCTTCGCGTCAAGGGGGTGTAAGACTGAAAAATTTTGAAATTCTAGGGGGGAAGGGGGTAAACTCATCGGGTTTATAAGGCAATTTTTTTCATAAAATCAATTTTTCTGACAAAATTTTTTCAAAAAATATTTTCCGCCATATTTTTAAATTGATTTTTAACCGTAAAAACATGATAGTGGGAAAACTCAGTGGTTATTTAAGGCAATTTTTAAAAAATACGTTTGCGCGCCAATATTTATTTTATTAAATATAATATTTTCTTTAAAAAGATATATCTTGTGTTTCAAAAAAATATATCTACTAAAAGTTCAATAACGATAAATTTTAAGGAGAAAATTTTTAAAAAATCATGGGGGGGGGTCCAGTTTTTCAACTTTCCAGGGGGTGTACACCCCTACACCCCCATCTTGGCGAACCCTGCTTATAATACTGTAGCATGATAGTGAGGTATATTATCAGACTATTATGCATGTTATGCATTACTCGCAATCTGGTTGACTGATCACCTGTTATCCGCAGATACTTTTTATTTGTATGAAGTTTACAATTATTCAATTAATTTTTTATAAATAGTAAACAACTAATATTTAGATGTTATTAAATGACTTGTCAAAGAAATTGGCGGCGCTCGAGAGGCCTTTCAATACATGATCTCAATATTCGAAGTATTCTCATTTGATTTTAATGACTGGTTGAAAGTACAAATTATTAAAAATAGTTGCTTGAAATGCCAAAATTAATGGAATCATAACCCTTTACGAGGGATTTTTTATCTTTTTTTATGAAATTTATTTTTGCTAAAGGTATTTGGCTTTCAAAAGACATTTTGGTCTTAAATGGAGAATACGTGGTGATTGATTGAATATAAGAAAACTAGTTTGTTTATAATTAAGTGGTATTATATTATATATGATTCAATTTTTAAAATTTGTTAAATTATTAAAATTATAGGCTTATAAGTATAATATATTGCCACAAACAAGTAATTTTAGTATTAATAGCAATTTTAAATTATTAGACAGTTTTATCAAATAATAAAATTCTATATCAATCATTTAAAAGATAAATTTAAAAATTGTAGTTAGGATTAAATTCGTTCATAACATAAATCCTTAAAAGTCGAATTTATAATATAATTGAATTTAAGTATGATTTGCAAAAGAATTACTCCATTTTATGAATTCAAGGATAGCAAAATATTTTACAAACAAAATTTTTTTATAAAAAACGAAAAGTTGTTTAGATTTACACAGGAAGCTCATTGTTGAGTCAATGCTTTAACTCGGAAACGTGCAAAACATGTATTAAATGAAAGGGTAAAATATTGCATTCACCGCCAATCATATAGTTTGCTGCAGGAAGTAAATGACCTGCAATTATTGTCAATATTAGCGCAGCCCTAAGTATTTATTTAAATCAGTGGGTGGTCTATATTATCACGTTTAAGAATTCAATAAATATCAATATTAAAGGAAACCACACTTTTATTGATAATAAAATTTCTTTTAATAATAATCATTAGTTTATTAAATGGAACTTCTGTTAGTTTACGAGTAAAATGTCTTCAAAAGTGAAATGAACACATAGTGGTCAGTCTATTACAGCTGTTTTAATTAAAAAATATTTCAATTATCATTCACTCATTTTTAAATAGGTTGCAATAATTTAACAAACAGGCCGTCAAGTTGGTTGCCATACAAAAAATGATGATTATATTATATTATAAGTTATTTTCTATTTCGAAATTGAGGTCTCTTAACATTTTTGCTAAAGCAAGAAATCGTTTCAGCGAAATATAAGTTTCATATCTTGTGTTTGGTTTCGTGTAAACTGATATTCACATTGAATATCTCATCGGTTAACTATTCATGCAATTCTGCCACTCCTCTCACTTTCATGTAAAATAATAGTTAGTTTTGTCAATTGTTATCTCATTGCAAAACTTAATAATAGCTTATGAAAGAAAGAATTAACGATTAGCTGTGTATCATATCTCACGCCATGGCCAGGCAGCCAACTCTAAAGTCCAGTACTCCTCCCTGTACATGATTATGAGTGATTAGTAGATGATTGTATTAGATCTCAATCGCGAGTCTCGAATTTTAATTCTAATAAATAAATTTTAAAGAAATTTTTGAAAATATAATTAAAATAATATTTAAATTAATAACACTTTTGTATCTCAGACACAATATTAAATACTGTAGTCACTAAAGCTTGACAAGTGCATTAAAACTTGGACTAGTGTCTGGTGATAGTAAAAAATGTGGGAATTTATGGGCAATCCAATGATAAATTACTTACCTTATCGTGCCATGTTGATATTTTGTTCCTAAATTCTTATTTATTTCTAAAAAATTTCCTAAAACTAGATTTAGTGTTGAATGTTAATGGAATTCCTAAAATAACAGAGACGCAAGTCTTAAATTTTTTCGAGAGTCGAAAAGTTTATTTCCCTCAAAATATAATTCTCTAATGAATAGATACTGTAACTTACGAATAAGGGGTAATGCTCTATACTCGAGCGTTTAGCGCTCAGTAGCGAGTATTGAACGTCGAATATTCGTCGAGCGTCATCGGTTGACATCCGTGCGAGAGCACACTCGGGCCAGCATTAAGTGTATTACATATAAAAGCGATTTTTATGAAACTGATTTTTATTTAAACAAATTTACATACTTTTTTTCATAATAAACGCACATATTATTCAGTTTTAAAGAATTTAGGCATAGAATCAAATATTTCTTAAAATAAACTAATTTTGTATAAGGAAAAATCCCCCAAATTATAAATGACTTGGTCCTCGGTAAACGAGCGGTACGCGATCGCTCGCTCGAGCGTTTCTTTTTCCCGAGCGTGAAAATTCCCCTGAGCGCGAGCTTCGAGATTGAGCCTCAATGCGAATAAGAAATGTATGCATACTATACTAAACATCCATATGGATTATATTTATTATATTTGAATTCTATAATCGATATTGATATGAAGCTATCTCTATTCCCGTGTGTTTATTACAATTAAGTTTAGCCAAATATTTTTCTTAGAATTCATGTACTCGTATTTATGATTAATAAAAATGTCGATTTGTTTTGAGGAAATATAAAGCCTGTTTGAATACACTAATTAACGTATTTAACCCATTTTACTGTGCATTTAAGATAACTTTGATTTCAGTCACTTTATGTTTTGATTGAAATGTTTGAATTACAATTGAAAAATTGAATTTTGAATTCTAGGTATAAGTCCTCAATAAATGATATGTTGATAATAAGGGAAAATGTTTAAATGATTGATTGATCTGTTAACATTTTAAGCAGCTGTATCTAGAAATTGCATTTTGAGCGTTAGTTTCTAATTTGAGCCATAAGTTTTTGATTTTTTTTGCCATTTTTGGCACATTTTATGTTTAATTATTTAGATTTTTATATTATAATTTAATGAACTTATCAAAACAATCAGTTTCTGCTCATTTTTTATACAATTAAAATCATGTAAAAAGGCTTATTCCTGTTTAACTGTTTTTTACAAATTGAAAAAATCATGGACTGGGCTAATGATCTTTGGTTTTTAATCAAATAAACTAAATTATCCATTTTTTAGTCAAAATGAACCCATAATTAGATGAGTTGAGGTTATGTGAGTTAAATTGTTCCCGTTTTGAGATTATTTTCTATCATTTAATTATTTTAATTCTTACTAATATCTAATTTAAAAAACCATAAAATATTATATTTGTATTAAGTTCTCATCACTCATACCAATGGAATTGTAAACCTGACAGTTAAATGTTTCTCAACCAATTATAATTAAAATTTTGAAAACCAATTTCATTTTGAAATTGAGGAAAATCACGATCACTTTCACTCCTGCTATCAGTTTTTCTTCATTCTAAATGCATGTCTAAATCGAAATTATATTTTAATTAAAATTAATCTTAAGAATTATTGCTTTCACAATCATATTTGCAAAAAAGCGAATTGCTATTAATTATAAATTAGCCATAAAATTTAAATTAATAAATGTAGTTTTATTGGTTCATTTTTTCAATATTTTTATTTTTTACAATTAACATAAACTATTTGCGTATAAAATACAAAAAAGAAACAAAAAAGGATATTGAAACTGAACTTTAAGGCTTATATTATTTGGTTTAAATGTAATATTTTGGTCGGTTATTTATAATGATATGTTACTGATCTCTATCTTAATTTGTTTGATTATACTCTATTTTCAAGTGTGCTATTATTCGCTACATTGAGCAAAGATTTTTGTTTATTATAAAACACTAATAATTAGAGATAAAAAAATATTTAAAAAAAACTGTGAAGAGTTTATTATTTAGAAAGTACTGTTGAGACAACAACATAAAGGATCAATCATTAATTTGAGCCAAACCCTGTTAAATATAAGAGCTTCTCAGCTACCTGTAAGGCAACCCAATATCATATTTAAAAATATTTTATAAACATCGTATACATGAAGTCTTTAAGGTGTAACGAATAGAAAACTGGAAAATAAGTTAAACTATGAATTTTTCATTTCTCATAAACCTATGTATTAGTGTTAGAGTATTGCAAAACGTACTCAACTAACACAACAAACAGCTTAAAATCTAAATTTTAGGGAATTCAGAAACGCTCGAAGAAATGTGAGTCAAAAGGAAATCTTTTTTTAATACATCAAAGCAATAATATATCATTTATTTCAAGCTAATTGCAAAACTTAATAAGTGAGACCTTTAAAAATTTGTTACGGTATTAATATTTCCTTGTAATTCGATTAACACGTGCTTATAATTATTAAGTACTTGTTAGTAATGGAAATTTCATTCTCATCTTATGGGATGAGGAGTGGGATTGCAAAAATGTGAAGGGCATGGAATGGGTTGAAATTCCTGAAAATCATTGGTATAGGGATGGGATGAAATTCGTAAATATCAGTGGAATAGGGGTACTATTTGGAGTTCAAAAGATGCTTCAAATCATGGTTTTGGTGCTTAAAATTTGATGCTTAATTGGAATGAAATGGGATCGAAGTTAAAATTTCAAATGTTTACATCGACCAGTACCAGTGTATTCATTGTCAAAAAAATACTTAGTATATGAGTGGAGTTTACTTAAATTATAATTATTAAACTTTGAAGATCTTGAATGACTTCCTAAAAGCACAATTTATTTAATAATTTTTTGTTTTTTATGCACATTGTAAAAATAATGAAAATGATGCCAACCATTATTTAATTAAATTGATTGTTAATTTAGTTGCGAATTTTGGCACGAGTTGGCACGTAGCACAAGCATCTATATCTAGTCCTTATAGAGCGTTCTCAAAAGAAAAAATATTTGCTAATATTGGAGTCAGAGTTGGCCTACAAAGTGTCAACATTACATTGAAAGGTAGTTTCATTAATTCTGTTTATATTGAAATCAATTTAAAATTTCTCTTTTTTTATGCCATTGACAGCAACACCCGTTCACAGGAGAAACGAAGAAATAAACTATAATGAAAGGTTTTATTGGATAGGCCGTAAGTACCTGTATAAGTGATCTATATTTTAAACTCAAGTTTTCTAAAATTCATTTAAATATAAAGAAATGTTTGAAACTAAATACTAGCGGATAAATATTTGAATATTTTCTTAATCAATAACCATAGAAAATGCCTCTAATTATATGCAACATTGAAATGCATATATACTGTATAGATAGTAAAGAAACCCCTTTTATCACTTTTTAAATCTTTAAAAACTTATTATCACTTATTACTAATACGTTATTAGTAATGGTTTTCTACCGATAGTCATATTAAGATAATTATAAGCCACACATTTTAAACGAGAGAAATATTCAAAATTAAAATCAAAAAGAGCCCAAATATTTAAATAATTGGTAAATATAAAACTGAAGGCCTATAGACATTTTTTGATCTTAATTTTGAATATTTTAATTTTCATTATTTGAATAATGTCTTAAAATGAAAGCTTTCATTGAGTTAAAAAATGATTGACTTATAATTACTCCATATGAATGTCACTAGAAAAAATATTTGTGCGAAGTTCTTAAAAACTTAAAAAATAAAAAATATTTTGTAAGTCTTATCAAATTGACAATCGAGTTCATTTAAAACAGACTTTCTTCACTTTCTGTACAGTACAAGTTTGTCACCAAATAGCTATGACATTGCCATTGCTGACATAGAAATTCCATTATAATAATCATTAATAATTATAATTAGCGCCACAATCATGTGAGACAATAATGATATAAGTAGGACACGCGTTATATTAAATATTGTAAGGAGTATTATAAGAATTAATAACGTATTGACATTTCACTTTATTTCACTTTATTTCATTTTTTACAATAAAATAATAAAAGTTTGAGTACTGTATAACACATAAAGTAATGGCTTTGAGAAATCTTTTTATAAAGCTTAAATCCAATTTTATTGAATTTTCCCTAACATTTTATTATTAGTATATTTTTCTTGAAAACAAATTGATTTCATAGCATTTTATATTTGTATTTACATTTATAGTCCTCATGTGAATCTTTTATTCAATTAAAATTGAGCTCAAATATTAACTTTCTGTAATTAAATCCCTTTTTGTTTAAACAATCGAATCAAACAATGTTTTTGCGTAAACTGATTAACGTTATTATTAGTTAAGTTACATAATTTGGTGCTTAGTTTCAGAATTAAAGAGAAAATCATTAGTCGAGTCCACGCAAACCATGATTGACAGTCAAATCTGAACAGCCTTAAAACCAATTTAAAAATATCAATATAAATAAAATCACTGGATTAAAAAGTATTAACGAAACGTTGCCATTCGTGATGTAACTGTGCCTTTATTGCCCATTACATGGCTCCGACCTACTTGTTGTAAAAATCTGTAAAACGTGCTCTAACTCTGTAATCTTAACTGACAATCTTTTGAAGGGAAAGTAAAAAAGTTCCCAAAACAAAGTTTTTTGCATTTGTTTTACTAATAGTTTTGTAACTCATTATACAAATTTAGGCGAAAATTATGTAATTTTAACTATAAATATATCAAACTTTCATTATTAAATTGTATACAATTTAATTGCAAACTTGAATTCATAAAAACTTAAATTTAAAATTTATATTTGAAACTTACAATTGAATATTAATTATTTACATCTATTGAAGCATTAGATATTAGAAAATTAATATTTACATAATATTCTATCTTTGAATATGATTAGCGACAGAAATGAAGCAAGAATTCCAAACAGCACTTGCTAAAGGACTACCATTCCCTATTCTAACAATCGCCGAATATCTCAGTCAAGATGGTGAGGGGTTTTGCTGGGGAAGAAGTTATCGACTCGCGGGTTACTACTCAACTATATTATTATGGTATGCATCACTTCAAATGATAGCAATTGATTTCAAACATTAATAAACATTATGAAAACATGCATTTCTCTATACAATAATATATGAGTGACTTATTGGGGATTCGCATTAATAATGTCCCACTTATTTTACAATATTTCACAACAAGTGTAAAAAGTTCTTTTTCAGAGGAAAAAAGAAATTGAGTTAACAATTTTGAATTACTATGTATAAGAACTATTTTTTAATAAGTGTACAGTTTAACTGTTATCGCAGTCTTGATATGCATGTGCCATATTATAACGATGAACATTTCATTTTTGACATGATTATTGTGGGCTTTATTTGATTTCTTACTTTTGTCTATCATTTAATAGGAATGTTTTAATGAATCAATAAAGTCATTAAAATGTTAACAGACATAAAGTTGAAAGCATTTCTAAGCGCTTTGTTATACTCTTTGCTCAAGTTATATCTCTTATTGTAAAGTAAAAGCACTAAAAAGTGGAACAAAATTATTGAAAGTTTGATTTGAAAAAAAATTCTAAATTCATTGGCGTTTGCGACAAAATTTGAAATTTTCATAAAAATAATCAATGAAGTAGAATACGATCTAAACTAATAGAAATATTTTTGATACACTTTCGTATCCACCGCCAGATCCTATATTGAAAGTTTAGTTTACAAGATTGACAAATAGCGCGGTCGCGCTCAGCTATTTTAAGCTGCGTTATAATATAGGATATTATAATATTAAGGCAGTCACTGATGAAGTAATACTCTTATACATGTAAACTTTTGTACTTTTTTTAGTTTTAGTACTTTCACAAGAATAATGATATTTAGAGCGTATAGATTTAGATAATGAAAATTTCTCTTTTAACTTATTGATTTACTTAAAAATAATTAATATAAGTTGACTGAAAATATATATTTTGATTGTAGACACAAATAATTATTCAATTATGTCAACCTTGGACTTAAAATATCCAATAATTTTATACTGTACTGTATATACATTTAGAAATAAAATTTAATGAGAGAAATTGACATTCATTCATACGCATGATATTGATTTCAGGGGTAATTAATTGGGTTTTCAATAGTGTAATAATTGATCAAAAAAGTGCAAATAACTAAATTACTTATAAATACTTTTTCTGTGGCAATGAAAGCTTGTAACTCATTACTTCATTACTCCAACGCTTGTATAGTTTTTTTCTACAGCTGGATATTGTCTTGCAATCATTGAAAAGCCAATTATAGGATCTTAATTGCAATATATTTATATAAAATTACTTTTTTGCAATTAAAAATTGGTTTTTATAATACTTTTTTGTAGTAACTTTAATTACTTTTTTTTTATCAAAAACATTCATTTATTAATATTTCAAAAACTTTATATATTGGTCTCTAAATGACATTTGAGGTAAAGCACGCGTTGTTTATTATGCAAATTTATTTTCAATTGGGTGGAACTTTCATAACAGCCTATAAAAATGAAGTCTTTCAAAATTAATATTATGTATTGATTATATGTCTATACCTGTATTGCTTGACTTAATTTATCATAATTTTTTCGATTAAAATACTTCCTTTAGTAAAAAGATAAGTGAGAATTCTGTTGCTGTATAAACAGTTATAATTAAACTGTTGAGTTCAATGAGAAAAAAGAATATATATGTTCTTACTTTAACAAAAAAAAAAACTTTTCATTTTAAGACTGGACACTATGGGCTTTCCTTGAGATGAAAGTTATGATAAATTCCCTTTTATTAAAGTACCATTTAGTTATAATTTGAAAATGAAATAACCTTATTGTGTGAGAATATTCTTGAGAAAAAACAATACCAGTATAATGGCTAAAAATGTTGAATAAGAGATAAAGGAATTATTCATCATTATAATTGCATTTTATTGATGTCACTTTTACTTGTTCATAATAATACGGTATACATGTTGTCAAATGTGGGACGAGGAGCTTTTATTATCATTAAATTAAGTTAGCGAAGGACTCACCTTATTTCACAAAAAATTGATGTAATCTTTTTGTCATGTATTGAACACGTTTTTTATTTTTAATTTCAACGATTTTCTTATTTAGGATCGCATTTTCAACATGGGTTTTAATGAACGTATTGCTGTGTGCAGTGCCCCGATATGGCGCCTACACTATGCAAATTACGGGTGTTGTGATGCTGTTAACCAATGCTATCTATGCACTGCTATTGCCCCGTAAGCCTCTTGTAATACCTTTCGAAGGAGAAAATTTAACTTTCACTTATGGCTGGTGTTTCTGGATTGTGCTCATCGCAGGTCAGAAATCAATCAATTTGTTTGACCACTTCTTTTAGCACTGAATAGAATCAAACTATTTGTTGCTCGTATTCTCTTAACTAGAATTTTAAACGATTGAAATCTTAATATTTGCAAAAAGCTTTTCAAATTGAATGACAAATTATGTTCTAGTCTTACAGTCAGGTTTTTGGGTCGATAATTAACGGCATATCTGGACAGAGATTAGTCTTTTCATTGATCAAAATGCCATTAAATCATTTTTTTAATCAAATCTTTTTAATTATATTAAGGATAAACATAACTTCTATTATTTTTGTGCATCTATTAACACAAGGATTTTAGTGAAGGAAATCATGATTTAATCTTAAAAATTGATTTCAAAGATAATACTAAACTAAAGACTCATCCAATTAAAAAGAAAATAATATTCTTTTCATGATTTTAAAAAGCAAACGAGAGTACGTATGAAGTCATTATCAATTATAATTGATTGAAACTATAAAACAAATTATATTTCAAATAATTAAAACACAAGACCAATAATTAATTCTCTTTAATACTCACGAAATTTATTTCACGAATTCTAATTTGTTAAAAAAAATTACATTTTTAATAATAGTTATTTTATAAACAAAATTAATTAACTGTCCAAAAATCCTTATGATAACATTGTTATCAATCAAATTTTCACCAATAAAGAGGTTTGCAATAAGTTTGCAATTAATGTTATCCGT
>JAUJYT010000677.1:0-16287 GCA_033996565.1 Nanhermannia nana
AATATGATGTTTTAAAATCCGGTTTAATTTCATTTATTATTATAACAAATAAGATTAGATAAGATGTAAAAGATATTCATTAAGTTTATTACAATTGAACATAAAAAAAATTGATAATAATGTTTGTTTTAATGAAATGAATGGATAAGTTTGTTTGTTTTTGTGGACACCAAATATAATTTCAATTTTGATGAATGTAAAGGCAGTCATAAAAGTTGTTTAATACAAAATAAGGCGAGAAATATAGTGATAGCACTTTTGAAAGCCAACCAAACTTACGGATATTTCTCATATAAATTAATTAAAGACAATTGATTAGTACCCATAACAGACGTAAATGAATTGGTTTTCAATGTTAAACCCAACAAATCTATTCCTTCGACATTCACTTCTACAGTAGTCATACCTCAAAAGAGTCAAATGATTGCATGTTTTGTCTATAGAAATAAAAATAACGTTACGTATAAAACAAAACGTTTAAAGGTTAACTTTGTTAGCATTGGAGTTATCATCAAATAAATGACATTCAATACAAAGGACTCTTTAGTGTTTATAATAAAATTTTTGCTGTCGATAGAGAAAGTGTTGTCTACGAAGTCAACTGGAATTGGTTTGGAACTGATATTTAATTTAACTTTTAGTCAAAGAATGAGTTCTTCAACTGTTTCGGTAATTGGAGTGTCATTTCCGGTAATCCTAATTCGGCAAACAGTGAAACACCGATCAAATCTACAATTTATATTCGATATAATATATATATTTGTTATATCTTCGAAAATATTCTCTAAAGCTGGTAATCTCATTATTAAAAAGTGCACCCCTCCACCCCTCCACCCCTCTAAATAAAAATGTTGGTGTTTTTAAATAAAAATTATAGAAAATTTAATAATTTATTTTATGGACTTGTATTCAATAAAATTCTCATAATTTCTTAATTTCATAATAACAATAAATATTTTGAAAGTGAGATTATGTTTTCAATGTTAATTGAATTTCGAGAAATGTCGAGACGAGATCGAGACTCGAGTCTAAATTTTTTTCGAGACTCGAGAAGTTGACTACTATTAAGTTATTTGATTTGAAGCCCGACCTGTATTTGTGATGAGTGTTGAGTCCCTTCCTGTTGACTCTTATAAGAGTTCATCAAAAGTGGACTCACTTTTTGAGACTTCAACTGATCACACAATTTGTGTCTCATTTTTAGCATCACTTCAATTGATTGACATTTTAAGTAAAGTCTAAGCAAAGAATAGTTTCATTAATCAAATGAATCCGTATTTGCTTTATATTTATATTAATACTAATTATTTGTCTTTTCAACAGATCTTCTAATTGAAAACAGTTTTATTAAAAGATAATGTAATCAAATACAAGCCATCCATTAATTACATTACGCTCAATGTGGGTCAGGGGTCATAAGCTTTAATATGTAGGTCAGGGGTCATAAGCTTTAATATGTAACCAATGAGTAAATGAGTGAATGGTTTGATTGCATGTAAACGTATATTATTGACAAAAACCTTAAATTTTAAATTTAAAAATGTGATCAAACTATTTCTCAATTGTTTAGAGCTCAGTATTGGGCGCGATATTCAAGTCTTATTACTTATAATAATGTTTTAAAGAATTTAGACATAGAATGGCACACACCGTCACATATCTGCTTAAAATAAACTAATTTTGTTTAAAAATGTTCAGAATTTGTTACCAAAGGCTTGAATTGCTATAATTGTTGAGTTGTTTATAGACATGTTTTAAGATATTTGAGGGGTTTATACGGTTTATCACATAATTTTAATGATTTTTAAACCAATTGAAAATTGAAGCCTTTTTAAGTGAATCCGTTATGTTCTGTACTTCAGGACTGCTTTAAAATTAGTCAATTTTGATATTTTAGAGTTAGAACTACAGTACTTCTAACATGATTTTAAACTTTTAAACATAAATGGTTTGGTGACAGCAGTTATTAACGCTATACTTAAGACTGAGTAGAAAATTAGTTTAAGTTTATTGAGAAAGTTTCAACTCATTTAATTTGTAAAAAATTAAGTTTAATTTTATTAAAACTCAAATCACTTTCTCATAAATTGCATAAACTGTTCGTTACTCTTAAACAACGACTTTTATAATTTTCAAACCCTGTAATGACTACTCAATTAATATTTCAAAAATATAAACAATAATTTATTTAAAAGTTCTAAAATAGATCATTAAATTGTATTCATATAGAGTGACTTTTTCACACGAATTTTCATTAAAAACCTTATTCTATAAAATACATTGCAATAATTGGTTATTCAATAAAAACTTAAGTTAAACCTAATGATCATTTTGGTAAAACATTTTCTTTGAAATACTGGTAATCGCCAGAAACTATATTTCCGGGCGGTTTATAAATGCAAACAACGTATGTTTCATACCATTGTCTGCCTTTACCACCACATCGCGCACACCCAACACTTGTGGTAGATCTCCAAGCAAGCTGTGTGAAAGATCCGGTCGCAGAACTAAATCCAGGTTGGTTATAGTTATATTGTTTTTCTTCGCCATACCTTTATTTTATTGAAAGCCTTAAAACTATTTTCATACTTATTTTTGCAATTTTTAAATTATTTACCAGGAGTTGACCGCTTGAGCTCCAGTTGCAATAATGTTAACTGAAGACCCGCTCCAATAAAGATTTTGGCCGAAACCCATATCAAGTGCTATTTGACCGTAACTCAAACCATCGTTTTGTGATATCAGATTACATCGAAATTTAGCATAATTTATAATCTTTTGAACAATTATATGATAAAATAGTTATTAAAGCAATTGGAACTTAATATAGGACTAAATATAGTTGAAAATAAGTTTTGAATTAATCAAATTTTGATTTGACTCACACTCTGATCTAGTGTTAAAGCTGGTGAATGGTGTAGTGCACGATATTTATTATGAGCATTAAGACAATCATTCTGAAAAATGTCGTTCGTTTCATCAGGAAATGGGTCTCGAGCTGAACTCACCGCTTAAAAAATTATGTGTTCAGTAATTACTTTATTTTGTAACATAATTGTCAAAATTCCTTATTTTTAAATAATAGAACTGTATTATACTATCAGATCAAATATCCAAATCATAAACTATAAGATAATAACGCATACATACCAGTGACAAATGAAATTGCGATTAAAATTCTTAATTTCATTTTGAATAAAAGTCAAATCAAAAATAAATCATAAACTTAAACAAAAATTATATCTGTAATAAATATAGATTTTTATGATAATTATTATTTGGAGTCAAAGAAGAAGTCCCTATAACTTAAATTAATACTTGCTTTTCATAAAACCAAAAGACCCTGTTCTGTGTTTTGAGCAAAAGTAAGTACTACTGTATATCTGCTGTACATATATTGAAAATCTTACTGATTTAGGTCTAACTTTATGGTAAACTTTTATTGAATCAAATGTTGACTTATAACCAGTTTGTTATTCTTATCGGTGATCGATAACTAATAAATTTTAAACTAATTGTAATTAAATATTAGTGTTATTTCATTTTGATAAGAATGCACAAACATCTCGGTTATTGTGTGAGTAAATATGTATTTTCAGACAGTTTGAGCCCCGGATTCTATGCGCAGCTAACTTACTGTCAATAATTTAAAACTCTTATAATAAAGACATCGTTTTTTGTCGCAAATGACAGAAATCATCGTTGAAATGACAGAAATTATAAAGAAAACACTGAAAATTGCAGACATATGTGGATCAGGTTTCAATTTGAGGATAAAATTTGAATAATTAAAGTTATGGTTAAATAAAGGCTAAATTATTAACAATGGCATAGTTTTATGATCAGGTGTTTGAGCATCACTCAAAAATGAAACATTTTTCTTAATTTTCTTTTAGTCTTATCAGTTTCTATTTGAGTTTCTATTTATGACAGCTATTTAGGCACTTGTTATTTATGACAAATACAGTAGTTATCGAATCAATCAATAGTTTATGTCAACAAATTGAGATTAAATTAGCTGTTAGGTCAAGTGGTCAAATTGGTGAAGTCAACACACTTGGCCTCAATTGACCAATAAATCCAAAGAAATTAATAGAAAATAAGCATTTATTAATTCAATTTAATAACATTTTAGAATATTTATAATTATAAAACTCATAACTTTGCAATTTTTAAGCTTTAAATACTATTATTTGTATTATAATTAAAATTATTTTTGCATCAATACTCAAAATTTGTATATTCAGTCCGTATAATATTTGAGTACTTTACACTTTTTTCAATAAATAAATAAATGAATGTTAGGCCATAGATGAATGAAGAATCATTTAAAAGTAATTAGGCGTCAAAAGTACTGTTGTTATTAAATTCTGTTTGGTTTGTTTGATCTGAGCGCTGGGTTTCACTAATTATCTTTGTATAGTAGTTTGTAATTAGTTATGTGGCTAATTAAATACTGTTATTCTTAAACAAAAACAATAAATACTAAATAATTATCAGTTTATAAAAATAAGATGCAAAATGTGTGAGTTTTACTGTTGGTTAGTTTTAGTTTTTACCTAGTGATTACATTTTTGTTGATGTTATTCCTATGGGGGTGAGGGGCTATAGCCCCCAGAGATTTTTCCTGTATTTAAGTGTAGGTCTGTGGCAATTTTTAAAAATTGCCATATCTTCGATTTTTCCTATTCTTAGCCCCCCCCCAACCAAAAATTTATAGTTACGCCACTGTGTACTGTGTACATCTTATATTACTCGATTCAATAATCGTATTGAGCATAACTTTTAACTAAATATAGAAATATTTCAAATAAAAACAAAAGTGTACTGAAAATAATGCCTGAAATCATAAAATAGAAAACTCCTTTCAAGTGAGTTATAGACAAATCACTGTAATCATAGGTAACTGAGTTAACCACATCTATATCAGGACCAAAACCATTGAGATTTACACTGTCTTTGACCCATTTTTCGTAAATACCACTTTCTCTCAATTGAATTATTCTGTGAATTAATTGAATTTATTTTAAATAAAAGATATCAATGAACTCATAAATGAACTTACGCTCTGTTCAAACTGTTGATAATAAAAGCATTTTTATTATTCATGACAGGTATAAAATATGGGGAAAATCCTAAGCCATTTTTAGACACATGGAAATTGAGATCTTCTTCAATAACTTTGTTTTTCTTCAATTGATTTACAATAGTCAAAGTATTCTTGTAATAGTGCAATGAATACCACTCAAACACGAAGGCATAACGACAGGTCATTATTTTCTCGACAATTTGTGTTTGAAATTCATGTCTAAGAAACTCAGTCGGATCATGAGCTTCAAATCTTCGATATAAATCTCGTGCCATTTCAGTCTTTCCTTCATTTGCGAAATCACTCAAAGATATAAAATTTGCGCCAATTATTGTGAGCTCTTTCCAATTCATATACAAATCATCCCACGAGTCAACTAATTGGATCGGAATTTTTCTAATCAATAAACCCCTTAAACAGCCACTGAATGCACCCAAAAGAACGATTCCAGCCATTAGAAGCCAGACTCCGATTAAGATTCTCTCGTGTATTGAGTGATAAATACTTGTCAAGCAATCCGATAATAAGACTGAAAACATTTGCCAAATAGTAGAGAAAAACACTGTAATGCTTTTCTTCATTAAAGAAATTAAGAAACTTAATAATAGAACAGAGAGAATAATAGAGATATTGGTTTCAATGTCGAAGCAATTGAAAAAACTAAATGCGGGCCAAACTCCAGGTTTAGCTATTGTCATTATATGACCGCGAGATGAATAACTTACAGGAATAGAAAAATTCATTTTCGATTCAATCATTTCGCTTAAAAAATTTTTCATTGGATAAGTCGGGAAAAGAAAGATATCGGTATCTTCAAGACCCAATCCCATGCTTATATTGATAATCCAATTCTCAAAGTGTTCCATCTCAGGTAATATTTTAAGGCTAATTAAACAGAAATTAATAGAATTAATTTAATAGAATAGAATAGAATAGAATTTAATAGAATAAACAGAATTAAATAGAAATTTGCTTTAGTTGAGGGAAAAATAAAAACATATAACAAAATAAACTTACTTCGCTTTTTCTTTAATAGCAAATTCTTGAATCAATTGCATAAATGGACCGCAATATTTATACTTAACTAATGTTTCGTTTTCCAGAGTCATAGGTAATAGAATTGGTGGAAAACGAAAGAATTGGGTGTTAATTGTTGTGTTTGAGTTCGTAACGAACGAAAGCGTTTCATTTTCATATATATCATAGCATTTGAGTGGCATTATGTATGTTACTGTACAAAACTGTATGTTACTGTACAAAACTGTACAAAACTGTACAAAACTGTACAAAACTGTACAATATTTTCTAATAAATAAAACTTTAATTTGATTAATACAGGACTTAAATATTGCAGAAAGGCTTAATCACAATTTGTTAAATATTCAATTCTTGAACAAAATTTTTGCTTCTGTGGCAGAGCTGTATCATAAAACAGAATATTAGTATTTAACTAATTAATTATTCAATGTATTGGTCAATAAATTGAGTAATTGTTTAAAATTGTAAAACAAAATCCTAATACATCTGCAATAGTTTGAAGTTTTGTGTTAAAAACTCGAAGCAAATGCACAAAAAACACTACTTATAACACAAAGTGATCTCTATTGGTCTATTATCTACGTAATAAAGTAATAAGTTTTGAAATAGTTTTTTAAAAGATTCTTTATTTATTTATTAAAAAGACAAACCAAATATTTATGATTTATTTGCTATAAATGAAAGGCTTTCACTCTGCCTTTTACGGACCACTACCTCTCCACAGATTTAAAAATTTCAACATTTTAAGTTCTATGAGAACCAAGTGATTATTCATGTGGAAGTGATCCGCAGAGCAAAAAGAGTTGGAGAACTGTTGCTATAGATATTATTTGTACGGGTGTATAACAAAATTGATATTGATACAGTGTTATATGGCGTGTTCTATGTGTATGTTCTATGTGTTCTCATCGTGTTTTATATGTATTTGCTTTGCATTTAATATAATTAGTTTTACTACACCTTAAGAAAAATTATTATTATATTATTTTAGTAATAGTTACCAGAATTAACACTTATTAAAAAATCTATAACGTAATGAACTGCAAATAAAATTGAAAACTTCTACAACTTCTACAACTCCATCATAAAACAAAGCGACCGTTTAATACTTTTTCCGCAATTTTGTAGTAAAAATTTTGATTAAGAAACTCAATCGAATTGAGATATTCTATTCTTCTATGAAAATCTAGTATATAAAGACAGTATATCTCTCTTGCCTCTTAACATTTAAATTGATTTTGAATAAACAGAGGAATTGAACTTTTAACGTAGATGCAAGTTACTTTACTCTATATACCGGTAGTTATTTTAAGTACTCTTATTCACTGTTATTATTATTGTCTTAAAATCTCTTTTTTCATATGTGTTGAAATAAAAAAATAAAATAAAAATTAATATCTTTTATATTTGACGTCTGTAACTCAAAATTAGCACTTTTCAAAAGGGCTTGTCAGAAATTACTATTATTATAGACTTAAGCCCTTTATAACTATAAAGATATGAAAAGTGCTAATTTTGAGTTACAGACTTCATTTATATTAACTCTTTTACTCTACTTTTATTAGAAATTCTCATTAAATTATTTAATTCACAAAAAACTAATAAACAAAATATTGAAATAAAATGGTTATAAGGTTTAAAAAACTCAAATAATTAGTATTTCCTTTGGATTTACTTTTCAAAAATCAAATCATTTGAAGACAACTTACATTTAATAAGCAAATAATACAGATACAGATGCAATAATCATTCTGTAAGTTCATTAAATCTACTGTTATATCAGTTCCAAAATTTAGTTTGAGCTCCAGTTCCAGTTTTGAAAAATTTTAGTTTGAGTTTGAGTTCCAGTTCCTGGTCTAGGAATTTAGTTACTGCGTGATGTAGTCGTGGGGTTTAGTGGGAGTGCTTGGGTTGTAGACAATGGCACATCTTAGGACACATTTTGAATATAATAGAAAACTCTTTGTTCAATTATACAGTTAGTTATGGGAAAGCATATGTTGTGAGGATAGGGATATGTCAGGGTTATCAGTGTTAGTTCTTGTTAGTAGTACAGTAATAGTAGTGAACTTTTATATTTGAACTTATATTATGAGTTTAAAAGTGAAATTATTTCACTTAATTGCTTAAAACACTTTATTCATAACACTGGAACTGAAATTGGTTTGAGTTCCAGTTCTAGTTTCAGTTCCTGAGAAAAATTTATTTGAGTTCCAGTTCTTTGAACTGATACAACACTAATTAAATCGTTAAATATTATTTATTCTTAATCTGTTTTATTAAAAATATATTTATATTTAATTCTTAATATTGTTATGTAAAGAAGATTTGGGACAATCCGTCTTTTTGATACATTTATAATGAGTCAAAGATTCTCTTATAAATCCTGGCATACAATCGCATACTTGTATAAGTGTTGGACAATTTTTAGAAGTCATCACATTCATTAAAGGGTCACAAGTGCTTATGCTTTCAGAAATAAAAGGCTGATCGTATGGACCACACGGATAGAGTGTCTCATTAGCTGAACATTGTTTAGGAGTAGTGGTCGGTTGTGTTGTCGCTGAAACAAAAATATATAATTTAAATATGCTTCATAAGAATTTTCGAATTAATTTGAAATAAAAAATTTCCTAAACTTATTTCAGATTTTTTCTAATACATTACCAGTAAAATAATTCAATTGAAATAAAATAAGTAGAGAACAGTATTTTGAAATTAATAATTTTTTATTAAAACAATGGAATCGCTCTTTATTAAGATTTATTTTGTAATTATTATTATAGTGATCGTAATTAGGGTTGGAAATTTTACGATGTCATTAAAATCAATTAAATGCAGACTTTTCCAATGTTAGCTTCAGAAAATCATCAAGGCCAAGCAAAACTCATGGGTTTTCGGAGACAATTTTTTTTAATTTACATGATTTTGAAAATTCCGGTCGGGGTCACCCCCAAATGACCCCTCCCTTGGAAATGTCTGATAATATGGATATTGTCGTATTCGTGTTGACCTACATTAAGTCTTTATCAGACTTGAATTAAGTATCAAAATTGATATTTTACTCATTAAAATACGACTGTATCGTTAAAATCTTTTCACCTTTTGACTTAAGATACCTGTTGCGATTATCTTAGTAAATTATTTTCCTGGTGGAGTTCAACTAATTAGAGATGCGCATTTTTAGACTTTAGACTAAACAAATTTTAGACTATGTCTAAAGTCTAAGTCTAAAGTCTAAAAGTTTTCTTAAAGTCCAAGTCTATTAAAATTGTCTTAAATTTGGTCCATATTTAATAATCTTAAAAACTTTCGAAAGTTTAGAACATATATTCCTTTAAATTTTAAATAAAAGTAAATATCGAAGAGTTTAAACTTATTTCTGGCTTAAATGTTAAAATATGCGATTTTGTCTGTGTTAATACCAATGCGAACTTTCTTGGGTCTAAAAGTCTAATCTAAAGTCTAAAGCATTAGTCCATGTCTAAGTCTAAGGTCTAAAGGATTTTTAGACATGAGGTCTAAATTCTAAACAAAATTTTAGACTTGAAGTCTAATGTCTAGAGCTTTAGACCCCAGGTCTAGACTTTGCGCAGCTCTACAACTAATGATAGAACAGACGTTAATCTATTTGCAATTTCAGTAAAAAGAATACAAATTTTTTTCAAAATAACTAAAAAAATTAGTCAATAGATTTTTACAGTATTTTATACATTTTTACTCAGCCCTGTGTAAAGATCTGTAATATTACGAGCGTAAAAACCTGTAATTACGCTAGGAACATTTCTAATTGTAATAACCAGTGATACACAATGTATCAATATTTGGGGGAAGACTCTTTTTTTAAAAGCATTCAAAATGAGAAAATTCAGTGTTGCTATTGTTTTATATATAGGTATTTAAAGCGGTGATGTTCAACGCTAGAACGTTTGGTGCTCGGTGGCGAGCTTCGAATTTTCGCCGTGCGTCAAGTGTAATACGTATTTTTTAAAAATTTATGAAGCAAGCTTTTTAATTAAACAAAATTACATACTTTATAATAAACACATATATTATTCTGTTTTAAGGAATTTAGGTACAGTTATTGGGTTATTTAGGTACAGGTATTGAATTGCATATATAAACAATAACCTTAAAATAAACTAATTTTTTTCGTATGAAAAAGTCCCAAAAATAATGAAATTAGGTGACTTGGCGCTCGGTACCCAAACGTGATCGCGATCGCGCGCTCTAGCCTTTCATTTTTCTCAAGCGTGAGCGCTAAAATTGCCCCAAGCACGAGCGCCGAGCGTGAACTTCACTGATTTAAAGTATGTCTAACCTTAATTCTTTTGAAAAATTTAAAATTAGAATTAACAAAGAGGGATTAAAGGAATCAGAGGGTTTGTCTGTAAAATCAAAACCAAGCACTACATTTTCAGTTTTCAATTTCTTAAAGGTGGTCTGGGTTTACGGCCCCTGCCCTTGCGCATCCCTGACCTTAACAAATAGTAAAATTGTCAGAAATAAGTTTTTTCAATCCAAAATATTTTATTAAAATAGTTACTCACAAATAGCTGCAGCATATGCTTGTTGTGTCATTACTTGACTCAAAGCAATCAAAACTATTATTTGAATCATTCTTCAGTTAAAATTAAATTATAAACACTACGATCTATTTTTATTGAAAAAAATTCGAGATTAGACTTTTAAAAAAGGATTATTTTCTATGCAATTTTTTGCTTTTATATTTCTAGAATATCCTCTTATAAATACAGTGTTATTCAGTTATTGTAAACTCTAATGTTGAAAATCATGGCCTTTTAACCGCTGATTTTATATTCACAGACTAGTCCTATCAGATTAAAATGCTAAAGAGTTGGAACCCCTTTAGAAACCCTTTTAGTGACAAAGAGTTGGAACCCTTTAGAAACCCTTTTAGTGACAAAGAGTTGGAACCCTTTAGAAACCCTTTTAGTGACAAAGAGTTGGAACCCTTTAGAAACCCTTTTAGTGACAATCATTTTAAATGCAAAGATTGCCATTAATCTGGTCGTAGTGTATATTAACGTCAGACATAAATATCTGTATGAATTTAGTGAGAATGAACATCTTTAAAATGATAAAGTAATTCAAAACTTTTAACGTTTTAATCATAGTTAATTAATTATAAATTTACTAAACCGGTAATATAATTGTTTATAAAAAATTTAAATTACACAATGCATTAAATTGAATAAATTTTTGTATTACTGGTCTTTTCAATTTGATAGATTTACTACATATTTAAGCCACTCATTACGGTTATTAATTCCGACTAAACAATAGGATGGATTAAAATTGTTAGCTTAAATTTAATAAGTAGTCAATAGAATTTGTTTTCAATAATTTTTTTAATTGATATTTGCGTTATTTGAACTTATCTTATTTAATCAATAAAATCGATTAAAATAAACAGAGACTAAAGATTTGAATAGAAAAATTTACATTGAGGTGTCTACTTCTCAAGCTTAAGATTTAAATTAAAGGTTTAAATGTATATTTTTATAAACTTCAGTAAACCCAAGATTATAGCAAATACTCGGTTATAACTTAGCAATTAATTTTCAAAGCATGTATAGCTTAATCAATGCTTCAATTTAAGCAAAAAGTTTGAAAAACAATATTCAAATGCAATAATTTTTTAAAACTAAATCTTGATAAACGAAAACCAGTCTTGATATAAAATTAAACACTTGTAATCAAATTATAATCAAAACAGTAGAAATTGAATATTTAACACAAAAACAAGCATAATATTTAATATATTTTTAAGTGAATTAATTTTTCAATAGTTGATAGGATTCAATAGTTTGGTATATGTTTAAACTCTATTATAGCAAATGATTTTGAGAGAACTGATGAGGTGTTTTATTTCTATAGAATTGCTACTGTTCATTTATAAATAACACTTTATATAATAATTTAAAACTATAAAACTTGTAATTATACGAATGGCCCTCAATCGAGAACAACTGCATATTGATTGAGTTAACCATAATAAAGATTATTATTATTTAGTTCAGATTCAATCGATAATAATTTGTTGAATACAAAAGCAGATAAATTTTGCATTTAATTTGATATTTGAAACCAATAAACAATATATAACCGGTCTGCATAAGATTTTAAAAAATAATTGAGAAAAATGGATTCTTGGTCCAAATTGATTCAGGCATGTCTGGCAGCCCAATATTCAGAATATTTATTATCAAAATCAAGACTTTGTCATAGTAATAAACCGTACGAATAGTACTAAATCAATATTTATAACTTTATCAAATCAAATAATTTGATATTATAAATAGAAAACCAAATTTAAATAAGACATTGTTGTATTTGCGTTCATCAAAATTCTTTTTGGAGTTTAACAAACGTTTTTATTGAGATAATAATAAATACTATTATAATAAGTATTTAATAATTATTATGATTATACTTAATGGGATCGTATATTTAATTAAAACTAATATAAACGAAAGTATATCTAACACAACAAATCAAATTTTAGAAAAACCAAAAACTTCTTCGTCTCTATTATTGATTATATTTATTCTTCTTACAAGTCTTCTATTCATTGTTATATCAATTTCAACAGTTTATTTAAGCAAATGGGCTGTCAAAAGAAAAACAGGTAATTAAAGAACAAGTTTAATGAAAAAACTTTGAAATTAGCATTTTGTAGAATATAGGGGGTTAAAGTTGGACTATTTTTATCTATCAAATCATAAAATAATTGTTGTTTTAACTAACATAATAATAAAGTCATAAATATCATTTGTTAAGTGCGAGTTTTAGTAAGTATTTAAATAATTATTGCTTTAATACTATGTATGAGTATAGAGAACATACTGTATTTATGTGTTTCAACAATTAAGAGTCATTTCATAGTAGTGAATGGAAAAAGAGCATTGGTTCCGGTTCTGGTGTTATTTGAATCTCTCGGTCTCGTGGTTTTGGTCACGACCAAAGGGTCAGGCAGCGGGTCGTGAACAAAATTAAATGCTTTGTTTGGTAAAAGTTTAAGTCAAAATATATATATTTATACGAAATTAAAGTGAAATATTTTAGTAGAAACACATAAATCATAACTAATCCTATTTGATATGTTATTTACGTATTTTGTTTTTAATTCAAACGTCCAGCAGATCAATTAAAGTTTTTTGGCCTTGCCTTTTGGTCTCAGACCAATTATACCCATGGTCTAGTGACCTCTGGGAACAGATTAGACCAAACCGGATACCACAAGACCAAATCTTCCATTCACTATTCCATAATAGAATAAATATAAATATCACCAAAATAGTGAATATTTCTCATTTAGACAAAACATTTATTTTAATTACAATGTATTTAAAATTAGACTTTTTATGATTAAAATAATGTGAAATTTATGCAATTTAGCAAATATTAGTTACATTAATAGAATTTAAAGCATTGCACACATTCTTACGAACTATAACTATTGAATTGTTTATTCTACTCTAGAGGAAGATAATGAAGAACCAGTGGATGCATTCAGTCAAAAAATAACTCAAATTATAAAACCAACAGATATCGAGATTGATGCGAATGAGACCCAAACAGAAGACAATTATATCGATAAAATTATTAAAAGAGACCTATGAAGAGACCATTGACTACATATCAAATTTAAACAAATACCCAAATACTACTCAATATTATCACTCAAATACTTGATCTTATTTTTTACAGAACCATATTGAAATTGAATTTTAAAATAATTATAACTTTTTATTTATTAAAATATAAAACATGTCATGTGATACACAATAATAAAAAGAAATTATACATTTTGATTGCTTTCACTTTTCATTTCATTATAAGGGACTTCAAATTTGGTTTTTTTGATAGCGATAACATAGAGTGCGGCCCAGATTCCAATTACAACTTCCATAACAAAGGCATCCAAATCATGAAACGAAAATAAGGCTACTATTGCGATTATAAGTCCATAAGTTGTTACAATAGCGGGGTTCACTTTTTGAACGCCAATTATACCGAAAACAGCAATTAATACCATTAAAATTGACTGAATGTCCACATAAAGCATTAATAAGAGATATCTTGAAACCTGATGTCGACCTGCGATAAACTCTCCCTGATATGAATCTTTTTCTGATATTAATAAGAATATTGCGTCCAATATTATTACACAATTGGCTCCGATTAGTAAATATTTCAAAACTAAAATTAACGAAGTTAAGGAGAAAAAGTTTGGTGCCATAGTTTGTAACTTGTTTTTCATACAGTTAGCCATTTTTGCTTTATGTATATTTTAGATTAATGTAATTCATTTCAGATGTAATGATATCTAATATTTACTTTTATACCAGTATTAAGAGTTCTTTGATATTAGATTTCGTTTTTATCGCTTTCTCGTTATATATCCATAGAAGTAAAGTTTTATTCAATATCAATATAAGTAAAGTCTGCATTTTCTTATCATAACCATAAAAGTGCAGCACTTGGCTTCTATATAAGACGGACTATTAAGGAATCTATATTAAGGAATAATGATCTATAAGTTTGCGGCTTTTCAACTAATCAATTATGAGAGATTGGATTTAAAGGTATTTATTAATTATAAAGAAGTTCAAAAGTCTGTTGTTAATGTTTGTATTGCTTTAAATAATTATTTGTAAGTTAAGTTATTATTTGCTGAATAAGCGATTCAAATGTTTTGTGTAGCTGTAGCTTTTGTGCTGTATGATAGATGACAACTCTCATATCTTCTCATATTAATAAATGCTAACGTTGGAGGCGTTAAAGTATTATATGTTTTCACTTGTATTTACGTAATTCAATCCACTTTTGATATGCTGTTATCTATGAGTAAGGAAGAGCATAGGCTCAGGCTTGAGGTATACGCGGGCTGAAGCTCTGATGTTTTTGAGCCTAGGCTCGTCAGGCTCGACGCTCATACTATATAGCCTGAAGAGCCTATATGAAAATCACGCAGTAAATTTTGATAAGGTGATATTTGTATATTATAGTATATTTCTTATTAAACAAAGTATATAAAAACAAAATCTAAAAATAAATAAATGAGTTCCAACTCTTAAGATATTAGTTGTGTTATTAAATATTAAATTCCGTTAATTATGATCTAAAATATTTTCGTCAGATTTTATGATAAAAATATTTAATAAAACTAAGATGAATCAAACTATTTATATAAACCTTGATTTAAAAGAAAGATTAAGTTTAATTTTTAAACTTAAAACAGAAAATTTTAAGTCTTACAAATGTATTACCAATTTATATGTTTAATTATTAATATGTGTTTTTTCATCAACTTATAAAGACTTAAAAGTTTAAGTTCATAAGCCCAACGATTATTTCATTGAAATTTAAACAATTTAGCTCTATATTAAAAGGGCCAATAATGAAAAAACTTAGTGCCTTTCTTGCAGCCCTTATTCTCTTATCTTCTCTTATCAATTATTCTCTTTGTAAGCTACAGGCTCAGACTCTGTGGTATTGAGACTAGGCTCAGGCTCTCGTTTTTAAAAGCAGGCTCAGGCTCGGGGTTTTCGAGCCTATGCTTTTCATTATCTATCAGTAATATTAAAAGTTTTTGGTCTAATTTTATAATAAATTATATTCAATATAATAATTTACTATAACTTTTACTATACTTTAACGAATTTACTTTAATACCAAATTTCAATTTACAGAAAATTTTAATAAATTCAAATTTTTTATATTCTTCGCGCGTAGGGTTTGGTTCATTATATTTCAGTACCTTATTTGTTACGCCATATTCATACCCTTCTTTACTTCCTCCGTTGTCGCCAATGATCACAAGGAAGATGGTATTATCATACTGACCGGAAGTTTTTAATTTTAATAACACTTTCTATATTTATAATATTTGATTTTCACCCACCTAATTTGCCCAATGCTGTCATTTATCTATTATCTTATTAACTTATAGTAGCAGTGGAGCGCGGGCAAGGGCAGAATGAACTTAACTAGTACAAGAGTTTACCTGCCTCGCCTGGATACAAGCGGGTGGCTTCGTTCCGTATCCGTATTTGGATTATGTGGTTGATCTGGCACTTCTGCCTTTCAGTCTTATTAGGCAATACTAGATTCTTAATGCTCCCCCACACGAA